>JAHWFP010215034.1:39544-92110 GCA_023313725.1 Lithobius niger
CCCCCCCCCCCCCCCCCCCCCCCCCCCCCCCCCCCAATAAATAGCAAGTTGTAGAGTAGTGAAAAAAAATATATGTGAGCACGTGGTGCTACAGTGTAGTACTGAAGGAAGTGGGACTTTATATGTTGTACAGTTTGGTTTAAATTGAGACTATCCGCCTGCAAGTTTTCATTTGATTTATATTCCCTATCCGTGTGTCACGGAAGCGCGCTACAAATTCCTGTGATGTTGACTAAAAACGTTAGTGTAATGCAGTAAAGCACTTAGAAAACCTAGGGGCAGCTGCGTTAACCATTTCTCGTGGCACGTTGTTTGTCCACTGCATAGGCCCTAGTGATGGATGGAAATCAATGCGACGTTGCGTTCGTAAAGAAAAAGTTAGCTCATTCCGACGGTAAGCAACTTTATCTTACTTAAATATTACTTAGCACACTGATGTATGAACAGATACATGAAATAACAAGAATTTATAGGGTTTATAGGGTTACCTATAAGAATAAGGCTACTTTACGAAACGTTGTCGACCGCCGAGGATGGAAGTATTCACCAATTGCATGACCTATGCTGTACAGTATTATCAGCGCTAACTGTTATGTTGTATAAACGTTGGCGACGGTATTATTCGCCCTATCAACAATATTCGATTTCTCCACTAAAGCATTACGAATCTTGTTATGAATGTAATTCATGAGTACGTCAGGAGTGATACTAGTTCAATACTGAATGCAAAAATAATGGTCGCATCGGGTCGTCCTCATGCATGGTTGCTTTGCAAACTGAACCAGCCAAACATTCCTTATACAGTCTTATATAGTCGATCAGGTGCCCATCCCCCCCACCCCCCCAAAAAAAAGTATGATGAGTTCCCCCTAAGTTTTTTCCATCACCCCATCTACCGATATAAAATTTCCGAAAAGTTGTATATTTCATTGCATGATTATTTGGGCCTCAATGAATAATCGTGCTGCGAAATACACAACTTTTACATTTTAAACACAAAATTAAAAGCCAATATAGAAATATGTCAGTGATGTGGGAATGGATTGAGTTGCCGCCAGTTCGAATCAGGGTCATGCACTCCGAGACGGTCGAAAGGTGTGAGATCATAAAAGTGGCTTTCTGTACTACGTTATTTCTATATGTGTGATTTTCGTACACGAGGTTCTGTATCGTTCGTTGTGTGATGATAATAATGATATTAATTTCTCGCCTTTACAACTGGATGGCTTATTGGTTGGGGAGGCCCTCCCCCCCCCCCCAAAAAAAAAATTGCGATGTTCCTCACGTTCCCCCCATGTGGGCAACCCTGTCTCGTTGACGCTTTTACTGTTTATTTGACACAATGCTGAATACGGAAACAGAAAAGTAGTCGAGAACTAATAAAATAATACGTTAAAATTAAGGCTGGAAATTAATGGGTTACCCAACACAAGAAATGTTTGAGCAGACTTGACTGTGTTTTGCTTGCGTTCTTTGGATTTCGTGAATGAATGAGAAGCTGGGGTCGTGACTCAAAACGGATTTCTTCCCCCATTTGCCCTGCGCATACTACCGTATATAACTCAATGTGCTAATGAATTTATGAACTAAATATCCTTGAAAGTTTATCCAGCTGTTATGGGAAAATTTTAATTTTTTCAAAGCAAAGTATTGTAACGGAACGGAGGACACAAGTAAACGCAACACAAGCTTTTTTTTTATTTCCGTTTTTGGTTCATTTTAAAGGCAATTGTGTGAATGTGATATTTTATTTAAAAGACTTATTCCATGACTTGTAACATGAGTTGTGCGCATGGCTAGCTATCCCCCCCCCTTTTTTTTTTTAAAGTTCTTTACTTTTTTTGCCGGGTTCAGGGCAATGCTATATTTTTCAACAAATTTTAAGCATGTACCTTTTACTTAAAATCTGCGTTTTGGCAGTAGTCAAAGAACAACTTAAAAAGAACCGAAATATTAATTTTCGGTTAGAAACTTATAAATACTGTTAGTTAATTTTTCGTTAAGAACAAAATGCTGAAATAAAAATGTTATATGTATATATAAGAACATATATATAAATTAAATATATATATATGTCTTATATATATGTAAGACTAAGTCTTTCTGATTACTTATCGTTAACTTCAAGTCTTAATTTTCAATAGTTTAATGATAGCTTGTCACAAAACATTAAATAAGTGAAACAGCTGATTAAAATTTTTAGTTATACTTTGTTAGGTACATAAAAAATGTCGTTAACTAAGATAAACCCATGAAAGTTGATGGTTTGCTTAGTTTTGTGCCTTTAGTTTTTTTTTTTGTATGGGTTGAACGATTGAACGAATTGTGATACTTCCGAAATCAGTTTTAAAATTAAGGAAATTATATTAGCAGTAAATTATCAACATACGAAGAGGACAATGGAACCAATATTGTGAACTGTCAAAGATGACAAGAAATCAGCAATAATGACGAAAAAATTCACGTGTCACCATGACTCCAGGAATGTGCTGGAGGCTCAATCCAAAGACCTGGATTCAAGACCTGGATTCAACTCATAATGGGACGTTAATTTTTTCGCCATTATTGCTGCTGACTTGTCGTCTTTGACAATTCATGATGTCACCAATTTACAATCAATTGAAAAAAAAGCCTATTTCCAAAATGAGCGTGGCATTGTTGGATGTAAATCTTATCACACGCAGGCCTATACTTAAGAAGAATTAAAGCCATGTACTGTCATTACTAAACAATTTTTTTAAATAAATTTCTTGAGCCTTACATCATCCTCCTTATGATGAAAGGCTCAACAATTTAAAATTGTAGTAATGACTAAGATTTGAATATTACTCGACGTTTTAAAGGAGAAAGGAGCGTCTAATAAAGGAGGGGCAAACCCGGGGATTCGATCCGGGAAACATACCACCACAGCAGGGGACGATTGGCCAGAATATATCCCAATGCTGCTAAAGGGATGTATTCTGTTACACTAACCTAGTTGGCACAGATTAGCAGGGTTTCGCCATGTCCCCATTCCAGTCTTTCAGCCACACGACCTTTCAAACTGAGAGTTGACAGTAATAGGCAAATAAAATAAAGGGTTGTGCGCTTGAATTTTCAGTGTTTGGTGTTGATAATATGCCAATGATAATTAAATGTCAAACGTTGTAATTTACGTAAACATCGGAGAAACTGAGCTTTGCTTCTATCCTGACCATGCTGTGATCGCACAAGTTAGGCTATCGTCCAGTTTAGTAAAGGTACCTTCCTCCAGGTTGGCGTGCCTGTGCTACATGGTTTTACAAAATTCAGTCCAAATGCAGATAAATATTGGGAACGCAATTTTTTCGCTTGGGCTACATCATAAAAATGGTGAAGGCAAGTCGTAGTAATTCAGCTCACGAGTCGTGTGAGTTTATTTCTACGGAGAATGTTAGGATGGTCTTTGTGCAGACGAATCCAAACAGTTTGAACCATTCAGCTTTTGTGTTATCTACATTGACTTTCCTCTGCATCATGATGCACTTTCCAGTTCTTTGGTGGAAAAATATCTATGCTTTCCATCCCTGTTATCTCGTACTTTGGTTGGGTTTCCTTAGCTGATCTCACTACATCTCAGTTAGTATATATCACTACCGTGAGTCGCATATAGTTGAGAATCGAATAAATTTACAGCGCATATTCACACCACAAGTACCAATATCAGTAATTGAATCCCTTTTATATTTTATCTTTAACTAAAGAGTCCACTGAGAGAAAGTGCTGTAGTTTGTACCATTTGCATCTAACCCTCAGAACAATTCAGGAATGATGTAGGTGAAATGTAGATATGCTGAGAAACGTAACTAACGAACTGTGAACAACATCAAGTGCAAAAAATCCACAAAACGTTTCGCTACTATACAGCATCACACATTCATGGATGCAAAAAGTGCAATGTACAAAGTTTATAACCAATAGTATTAAAAAGTCAATGAACCTAATGATTCTCTGTCGCAGTTTTTGCAGAGATTGTCCCACGTAAGTGGCGCCACATCTCAGCAAACACTGCGAGAGAGAATCACGGTGGATAAATCAAACTTTGAACTTAAATTTACAGCTAACTCCGTAGTACAGCATTGTGAACACAGGGTACTCTTCTGACAAATTTAACAGTGGCCTGGCTCTACAAACTGAACCTGGAAAACAACCATCCTCTCCACAGAACGTAACTTAGGAATGAAAATTACATAAAGTTTACCACGAAGTTTTCTGAATTCAAGTTGACCGTCAAGTTTACTGAGCTAAATGTATTGCGTACAATTGCATATAAGAAAGAATAATCCACACTTGTTACATAAACGAATTGTGTACAATTGCATATAAAAGCAAACTCAGTCACACTAGCAAATAAACATGAAAACGTAGTCAATATAATTATTAAAGAACAGTGTGAATGTTCATAATTGTGAATTGTTTATAATGATCAAAATAACTATTACGGTAAAACACCTTTTTGTACCCAGTTTACTACCTTCTTAACAACGTCCTTGCAAGTAAGGCACTTTTAAAACCAGTGAAATTTTGTACAATGATACCATCACATTACATCCTTGAAAACACCCGAGCGTGATTTATTTTCTATACGATGCAGTAGGTGGTTTAAAGGGTAGGCACTTGTATCAAAAGATGTAAGGAACTCGCCATATCGAGGTAAACATCGGTCTTCAATTCTTAGAAAAAGCTATCGGTATCGCTTAGTGTTGGGTGGTATACCGGTTCTCACGGTGTACCGCGGTACCAATAATGCAACAGTACCATATACCGTGCATTGTTAGAATACCGGGATTGTTTTACAATGAAAAAAGGCACTAAAATTATAACAATTGTTCATTTATTTTTGTTGTTGTAGGGCTCAAAACAGTGCAACAATCAGGTAAACGTCAACAATGGTAAAATTAGAGTTCTAAACAATGTACAAAAATGGAGCCAAACTTGCATACTTTGAGGCTACAACAAGCTTGCATTTCTACTTGGAAAGCATGTTAATAACTACAACTTTTAGAGATGATTTTTTTTTTTAATAAAATATGTTGTAAACATGCATTAGCTTAAATCAGGTGGAAAATTTTTTTTTAAATGTTGCATTAAAACTATCAACAAAACACATTTTTCAATAAAAGTTTGCTATTATTTAAAAATCAGGTGTTGGTACAACAACACTAAAATACCAGAAACCGCCTCATTCATAAGTACCGGAGAAAACCGAGTACCGGGTACTGGCACTGGTTGAAAATTTCAGGTACCGCCCAACACTAGATTAGGCTACTTAAAAAAATACCGTTGGTACCGGAGGTACTGAAGGAAGTACCCTCAAATTTTAAGAACCGTTAAATACCAAGTAGCGCGGTACCTAGGGTGGTACCGGCACCATCACAAAAATGTCAGGTACCGCCCAACACTAGATCGCTACCAAGCAGCCTACAGTTTGTTCCACATTTTTCGAACATGCGATCGTAATGGTTACCGTACATTGGCAATTAATTTATTTCTAGGACTACCATTCCAGCAAAAAAGGGTTTAGCCAGACAAACTGAAGTTCGGTGGATTTTGAACAGCATTACATTTTCACCAATTACATCGAAATACTCTGCACTCGGTTTACGTTATTAGAGTAAGAGCTTGTTTCTTGTTAGTAGTAAGTTTCACATTAACATAAATCTGCACATTCTCTGTGGTTTTCCCGAAATTTGAGATATAACAACATTTGTAAAAGCTACGTTCAAAATCACTCTACGCTTCCTTGTGTTTCTGAGTCTGGGCTTGTTCGGGATAAATTAAAAAAAATCAAGTCTATCCCCAGCCCAATTTTTTTCTCTTCGTAGGAGCCCTATTATTTTGATCTTTCATCAGCAACAGTAATGCTTTCACTGGAACGAATCGAAGACCTCCTACTTCAGTCCAAAAAGTTCCTAAGTCGGAAGTCGTACAAATTAATAGAACTGAACAGCCTAATGGGGAAACTAGATTCGATGGCAAACCTAGTACTATATGGAAGATGAATCACCAGACCCTTCTCATCACTATCAAACAGACACTTGGGGCTCGAGTAGACATCCAGGGAAATCGACAAACCCCACAGACAAAAACTTCCCAATGGAGGTAGACGTTCGAGTTCTGTCCCAGGCAGTACCGCTTCACAAACCCCAGCCAGACCTAACCTCTTGTCAAACGCCTTAATGAATTGCTGGGGAGCTCACATCGGAGTTCAAAAGGCATCAGAGTTGTGGAAATCGGAGGATTTGGATCACATCAACATTCTAGAACTCAAGGCGTTTTTTAAAGCTTTCAATCACTTCCAAAACATAGTCTCAATGAAAGTCATACAAGTCCAAATAGATAATACGATGGGTGGAACAAAATCCAGTAACCTTCACGAAGTTATTTCAATCATTTTCAAGACTTGCATCCATCAAGACACAATTCTTTCCCTTCACATTCCAGGGAACCGGAACGTGATTGTGGATTCCCTCTTCAGACGTCACAAACCAACCACGGGAGAACGGACGTTCAACAAATCCATCTGCAAATTTCTTTTCACAACCTGGGGAATGTGGTAGACCTATTTGCCAAGAGGCACAATGCCATCCCCCATTTCCTCCATTTCATCAGTTCAGTCCCACACGATCAAGCTTAGGCAGTAGATGCCATGTCAGCAACCTGGAAGAATCTGTTCGGTTACTAATTCCCACCATTCATGCTCCTACCACAGATACTACAGAAAATAGAGACAACATCTGCCTGTTTATTCTCGTAGCTCCAAACTGGCCGCCGGCAGCCTGGTACAGCTGCTACAACTTCTAATAGACAACACCAAGAGTCTACCAGAAAACACAGGGCCTACTGTCACAAAAGAAAGAATTAGAATTGCAAGCAAAGCAATCAGAGATTCCACCAACAGAATTTATGACAGTCACTGGAAGTAATGGTTTCATTGGTTTCACTTGTGGAAAACCAGTCCAATCGATCCCACTTTACCCGAATTACTACGCTACTCAACTGACCTCTTTAACTTAGGCTTAAAAGGATCTACCATCTTGGTACACCGTTCTGCCCTAAACTCCGTCTTTAAAGCCGCAGGGGGAAAAAAACCTCTTAGAAGACTATTGCATCTCAACCCTAATAAAATCTTCGAAATTGAGATACCCGCTCCCAGACTGAGACCACTCTTTAGTTCTGAACTCTCTGATGAAGGAACCATATGAACCTATGTCAAACTACAACCTTCACTTAGTTACAAGAAAAACTATTCTTACTAATGTTAGCCTTAATATTGCGATGCAGTAAGTACAAACCCTTTCAATGGACCCTGCCAACTTATTCTTCATAGACAGTTGCAAGGCATTCTCATTAACCCCTAGGCCCTTGTTTATAGCCAAACCCAGAAGCCCAACGAACCAACGAAACGATAATCGAACGATTTTTCTGCCCAGTTCGAGCCTTAAGATTCTATTCAGGAAGAACTGAGAGCAATGAGATTAGAAAAGGCAGAAACCAACTCTTTTTACCCTTCAAAAAGAACTTTGGTGGAACCTCATCCGTAATGACAGCTAAATGGATCAAGATGGTCATTTTGAGCAATTTTTGGGTTTATTTTCATAGCAATAGCAAGGGAGAATTGCAGCTGCAACTAAACGGCTAAATTCTCTTTCTATTGCTTAAATGAAAATACACACTACCTGTACCAACCCTACCTCACCTCTTGAATCACCTCTTCAGTAAAATATGCTTCTTAAGCGCCTTGAGCGCTCTTATACTTGTATGGAGGGAAGTGTGCATGCGCACTTCAAGGTTAGTGATTTGGCTGGTGATTGGGTAAATTTAAAATCTCTAGAGGGAAAAAGCTTTGACAGCTTTTTTTTTCATATCCTCTTCAAAACTTTTCTTCGTCCAGTTCTTGAATTAATTTTCACAGATTTCCTGCCCTTGTTACAGTACTTATGCCTCTTGACTAGAGTCATGCCACTGTCACTGTACAAAATAGTGCCTCTTCCTTAAAAAACTACTGCATTACCAAGAATGGCTTCATTAACACCTTACCACCACTGACCAAGGGATCCAATGTGACTATTTCGGTCTTAACCTACCAGATTCTCAACAAGTACCTCGATGTTCCAATTTCTGATCTTTTTTGTCTTATATTTACTTTCATCAAAGGTCAACTTCACTTTCGTGGAGGTTTCTCACAATGGCAATATTCGTCACCAGTTTCTTCACTGAATGGGTGATTCCTGCAAATTCCAATGCCTTTGCTCTTTGCTTCTTTGCTCTTTCTGTCTACGCCTTTAAGTCTTGGCTAGATTTTTTTCTGGTGAAGGGTTTAGCTTTGGGTCTGGTTTGGATTTTTGTTGGGTTGATTGGGTGCACCATGAATGCTTGTGCTGTACATTATTAGTTATTTTAATCTATTCTATTCTACACAGCATTCGTTAAGCATTTAGCTCATAAAAACGTCAAATTCCACAACATTTTAATGCTGACCAGCTTTGTCACGTGTCATAATTCAATGATGTAGCCACCGTAGGAGTAATTCTCTGCAATAACCCTCTTACCCATTTAGACAGCAACGTCAGATGATATTATTCCGTGTTTTTGGATCACTGTAAATACAACAAAATTATACCATACGTTCTACAGTTACTAGAAGCTGCCCCGTCTAAAGGTTAGTGAATTTAGTTCTAATCACATTCTGAAATCGCGTGACTGCTCTTTTCTAGCTCTTGAATTGCTCATACTCCCTGTCCGCTTTCATCCAAAGTAATTATCTCCTTTTTTGTTTGCTGCAGACCTTTAAATAAGGTAACAATAGTTTGTGGCAACAATGGTCACACATGCCACACATGTTGCGTCACAATTTGGAAATAATACAACTAGCCTCTAGAAATCCGCATTGACAAAATAAGTTTATCTTCGCAGGCTGTCAAATTAGGGCACATATCGTCCCTTGGTTTAAAGATTTCAGATGAAACACAGATTTTTTTAATTTTGCTCATCAACAAATTCAACAAAGACAAAACCTTTAGCCAGCCAACATCGCCACATTCCATGCAACCTATGGGATAGTTGGAACAGGAGCAATAACAAACAACATGCACCAAACTTGCAGTCAGGTGTGTAGTCAGTTGTTATCCGATTTTGAAGTCATTGTTAAAGAGTTCTTAGGTTGCATTTTGTGAGCGTTATGCAGGCAGTCAACTGGAATTACGATGTATATTAGTGACTAGACGTGATCATGAAATAAAAGGTGGGCGTGTCGTCATCCAAGATGGAGACATCCACAGGGATTGAAGACCTACGTTTTTTCTTCAACAACCTCAACAAAGTCGGGCTGATGAAGATCAAAATGGTGGCCACCGTATGGGTGCCGTCGTCTTGGTTTCATCAACGATGGATTTTTGGTGTGTTGTTCGAGATTGCGGTCATCTCAGTTTCTGTTAAGTCATTCAAGAATGTGGCCTTCGTATGGGGCAGCTGCTTTGGTTTCTCTGGATCTGTGTGTGATACTTAATATTGATATTCCCTATTACTAGTGGGGATGTTGGTCGGTGAGGAGATTTCAAGATAGAATTTCAGTGAACACAAGTAACTTCACCTTACTTTTGTTATGTTTAATGTAATTAAACAGACTCGTCGTAACATCTGGGGACTGCAGTGAAAACCAGTGGGCGGCCATCTTGACGACCAAAATCTGCCTATCATCATGTGGCCGGGAATCTAATCCAGGTTTTCAAATAACATGTCGATTGTTCTAACCACGAAACTATCCAGATCACCACGAACTGGCTTTACAAGCTTTAATGTCAGTCACAACTACTGACACTAGACGGAGCTACAATGCGGGTTACGTTTCTTGAAATACACTTTCGGTGTAGATTAATGAAGAGGAATGAAACGCATTTCTCTAGTAGTGTGGTATAGCAGCATCCAGCACAGAGTCCAGATCCGGTATAACTTATGTTAATGTATAACGTCACATAACACATGACGTTACCAACCAATCAGGTACCTATACAGAATGACGTCGCATCGACGTCACATCCGAAAAAATGGATGTTATTAAAACAACACGTCACTAGTTGACATTGGAACTAAAAAACTAACTGTGACGTCACGTAAACATGTACGGGCATGTCAGAACACGGAAATGATGAATTAAAGCATAATATCGTCAACAGATGGCGACACCAGTATCATATCATAACAATCTAGCGAGGTGGGGTGTATAACTTTCAGTTTCGGTTTTTAAAAAAACTACTAAGTCTGTAACCATACATAAATCTTTAAAGCATAACATCAGTATCAGACACACATAAAACGTGTGTCTAATACCAAAGAAGCTAGATAGGTTTTTTTTTTAATTTTGTGATGAGCTAAAATTAAGAAAAGATAAAAAGTTAAAAGAAAATAGCTCATCTAAGGAGGACAAACCGTGGCAACTTTTGCCTGGACTAAACTCCACCATAGAACCATTGATTTTAGAATATGTACTAAAGTTAAAATGATGGTTCTATTGTAATACAATTAAGAAAGGGTTACGCACGCAATGTATAAAAAACGAATTTGAACAAAGTTGTGTATTTACTAAGCGCAATTTAAAATTAAATATTTTAGATAAAGTTTATTTCTTTAATTTCTTTTGTCTCTGTTGTGTATTTTATATAATGTAACACCCAAAACAGTTAAGAACAATGGCGGTAGGGGCATGGACCATTGTAATTAACTGTGAAAACATTATAATATACAAAATACATGTGTAGGCTTTTTTTTTTCGTTGATTCAAATCGAAATCAGGAAAGAGCAGAAAACAGCAGATTCAAGAAGATGTGTGTTGAGTGACCGTAGACGATGTATTTACTGAAAAAAGTTGAAAAACGAAACCAATAAATACCACCGTGTACAAAAGTATATCGACGTGTAAAGAATACGAATGGACTTTTACCGATACGTCACCATTGGTGGGTGTAAGTCTCGTAATTGGGCCAAGCCGGGTTTTAGCACGGTCGAGTAAATATGGTGTCGGACTAACAGCAGTTGTACTCCGCTCGAGCTCAATTCGTGCTGTAGCAGCAGGTTTTGTGTTAGGTGTCACATATGATGACTCAATTTTCATCACCCCAGGAGGGAGTGAGGGAAGCGGGGGAAACGTGAACGATGTTGTTGCCACAGTCGGTGGTGTTGGAGATACCTGGGGGCTTGACCGATGACTCCAATCCGTATACGAGGTTAATGGAATTTCTGTATATCCATCCCAGGTTTGGTCTTCATCATCATCATTAACACGTGCCCCAAGTGTTTTTTTTTTTAATCATAATATATACGGGAGCACGAAGTATCAGACATGCTTATAAGTGCTCACTACAGTTCAAATTTCATAATCATTCAGTTTTGAAATTCAAAAACAGGTAGAAAATAAAAAAAATCAATAATCATACAATATTTACACTGCACACACTTACACACACAAGTATACATAGACATCCCCAGCCCAATCCAATATTCAGTATAGTTTCGTTTTGGAGCAACGTATAATAAATGGATCAATTATTGTTTATATAATGATTTTTAAGCTCCAATTTTAATTGATTAAAATTAGTAATATTTTTTAATTTTTCTGGTAAATTGTTAAAAGTCGTATTAATGTAAGATGTTAGTCTCATTTTACCGTATTGGTTTTTCCAAAGTGGTACTTTTAGTTTTATTGTACGAAATTTAGAAGTCCCTTTAATTTTTTCGTATTTGTTCTTTAAGCCAAAATAATGTTTCAAAAGTGTTACATAGTTAGTTAATCCCATAATGTTTAAGATCATGTTTTTCTTCATTAAGTTAACTGTTTTAGTTTTTTTACCTGGATTTGAAAAGAGAATTTGTATGATTTCATTTTGTATTTTTTGTAGTTTGGAAAGTACCGTTTTGTTAGTTTTGCCATAAATTTCAATTTCGTATCTCAAGTTGGATTCAACTAATGCGTCATAAATTAATTTTTTATTTTTATTATTTAACACTTCCTTAAGATGGAATAATTTTGGCATTATTTGTTTCAGTTTCTTACTTAGTGTATTTATATGTTCTCCAAACTTCCACTTATTGTCAATTTGTATACCAAGATGTTTTGCGGAGGTGACTTTTTTAATATATGAGCAAGTTTTTATATCATTTAAGTCTGAGAACAGTTGCAAATTGATTTCATTTTCAATTGATGCATATGGTGTTTTAATGTCCAGTTGCACTGTGTTGTATTCACTAATATACACTTCGTTGTTAAAACACCATTCTTGAATCTCATTAAACTTTTTTTGTAATTTTTTCATCATATTTTTATAGTTAAAGTCCATTTCCAAAACACAAATGTCATCAGCAAACAGCACTAAGTTAATATCTATTGCTAGATCATTAATATGAAGAAGGAAAAGAATTGGTCCAAGTACTGAACGTTGAGGTACTCCATCGTTAAATTGTAAAGACCGGATATATTTATTATCAATTTTAGTTATGCTGATTCGATTTGAAAGATAATTTTGAAGTATGTTGAGCATTTTCCCCCTAATACCAAAGTAAGAAAGTTTCTTAATGAGTATGCTTCTAGAAACAGTGTCAAAAGCTTTTTGTAAATCAATTAATATTAACCCCACAAATTTACCTCCGTTAAGAGCATTTGTTACTTGTTCATTAATGTTACTTAGGGCTTGTATCATTCCTTTCTGTTTTTGGAATCCATATTGTTTGCTATTGATAATATTATATTTTTCAAGGTATTTGTTAATTTTTATTGCAAAAATTTTTTCAATAATTTTATTGATAGATGGAAGTATAGATATCAGTCTATATTTATTATAGTTTTTTTTATCACCCTTTTTATAAATAGGTCTGATTATTTGAATTTTAAGTTTATCAGGCCAAATTTCTGTATTAATTATTGCCTTGATAAGATAAATACACTTTGCAGTATTGCAGTATTGACTGATGTATCTTTAAAGTTATCCATGTAAAATTTATTGTTACCAATAGCACCCGATGTTTTTAATTCCCAAATAATTTTTACTATTTCATTTTCTTTCGGTTCCATGATTATCATCGAGTTATTGACAGTATGTGTATTGTTCATTCTTCTATATTTGAACTTTAGTTTCTTGGTTTGTTCCATAAAATTTTTATTAAATTTATTGCATAAATCGTTAGTGTCTTCACCCTTGAAGTTTTTGAGGATTATTTGATCGATGTTTTTTTTTTTTTTACCTGTCAGCTCATTTATGGTGTTCCACATAAATTATGAATCTTTTTCGTTTTTTAAAATTAAACCTCTAAAGTAAAATTGTTTTTCCATGTTTAATTTTTTGATCACTTTTTTTTTCAACTGCTTGTACTCATCAATTTGTTTTTGGTTATTCTTGTTATTTTTAACTATTTTTTCCAAAGTTTATTTTTTTCAGTTATGAGTATGACTGTTTCTTTTGAAACCCATTTCTTTTCGTAATCCGTTTTTTTTTTGGTTCGAATTTTTTTTTTAGTACTTCATTCATCATATATAAGATTAATTTTTTTCTCTATTTCATCATACATTTTATTTGGATTTTCGTATATTTTTAAGGAAGTCCCAATTTACTTTATTTAGTTTTGTAGAAATTCTGTTTTTATCATACTTTATCTCGTCATTTTTTTCATTATCTGGCGGTAATGATTTTTCTTTTCTTTTTTCGTCATGCGAAATTACGATTGCGGTTGTGAAATGATCTGATATATCAGAAGTAATTGTTAGTCCTTTGCTCTGCAAGCTTTTAGTTTTCAATAGTATATGATAGATACAAGATTGTGTAATATTGTTTTGTTTATATTCTTTCTTTGTAGTTGTAATTATTTTTTGACTGATGCGTATTCTCGTGACGGGTTGACCGGGGTGATTGCCACCTCCGCCATGCGAGAGGCCATGTGAAGTACGTTGTTGGTAGTGGGTCCAAGGCGCATTAGCAAAGATAGCGTAGGATATTACCCAAGCCATAACAGCACAGACGGTTGAGAGTGTAACGTTAAGCACAGCGAGCCACATCTTGACCGAATGCCCCTTGCATCGTTCCTTCAAAATCACTGCTTAATATTGTTTATACTTTACAATAAATCTTAGCCAATTGCGAATTAGTAGTCTAAATGGATCGTGTGAAGTATCACCGAAAAACGGTCACATAAGGCTGGAATATTGTTTATAACAACAGGACAAAGACCAAACCGACTGACGGTGACGTAGTAAAATCCAGCTGTGTTCATAAAAACATAAACACAATATGGTGGGAAGAAAGAATACTAACAGACGTAAGTCCACCGCACATCGGGCATTGACCACATTGGGGACATGATTCGCATCCAACCATCACACAGTCGATAGACATCAATAAAGATGAAGACTAATAGATTCAAAGCACACTACAAATATACAAATAAAAATTTCGAAACTAAGAATGGCAGACGGGAGAAACTACCAGACAAATGAAATAAAACCAATTATTTGAAGACAGTACACCTCCATGTGTGAGATTATCCAGGTTTGTTCGAACCGCTTGAGCTATAGAATAAAACCAAAAAATTTGATATAGCCTAAAGAAGAACTATCAAATAAAATGGAGAGAAATGTACAAAATTAAATTAACCTCCACATAATCCCACAACGATGTATATGGTGGGGAAAATCCTGGTTTTACCTTGATCGTAGGATCACACATCTAAAAAAAAATAAAAAATTACCTAAGAGAGACCGTACGTATAGCTTCGATAGTGTGTTTTAAAAAAAAGCCGACTTACTAAAAATCTAAACATGAACTCCACAAAACTAATTTCGCAAAATGGACTCTTATGCTAGACTAGTGACATTTTGCTGTGAAATGAGAGAACAATTACGGAAAAGCGAGAAAGTGGTTATGTATTCAACGAAACATGACCAAGCGTCGTAACAGGGCGAGGTCGTTTAGAGAAAAAGCTCGTGCGCATAAAGCAAACATACACAGAAAAACACGTCAAGTTTCGATTTTAGTGATGAAAAATGAGCTATCGTAAAAGGGAAAATAACAATACAGGAAAGACACAAGGTTAAAAACATAGACTAAATTGTCGTCATATATATGAATTATAAAGGGAAAGAGAACATTAAAGCGAAATGTGTGACCTACATATTAATAATTGGTGTTAATGGGAAGTGCTGTTAAAACGAGTAAGGTTCTGCACAAATAAGGATGAAAATGAAGGACACTCTTAATGACATTCTGGATGTATAGGTATTCGGTAAATGTCGTCGCGTGTTGCGTATGCAGATATGATTTATCAATCTTTAATGACAGTTAATTACCTGTCTGACGTATGTTTCAATAGCAGACTTACCTGTATATGCGGTCAAAGTCAATGCCAAGGCCTCTCCGAGCATCCACACGTGAACCCGTATACTCTCAGGTGAGTAACCTTTGGCTTGCTGAAAATTGTTTTTATGTTTTTAATCATGATTAAATTTGTAAAGTTAATATGAAAACTAAGACATAACGTCTAAATACAACAACATTTAATGAACCTTTAAGCTATAAGGTTTTCTGTGAAACTTCAAGTTTTAATCGTAATCAAATTTTTTAAATATAAGTAATATTACGCTTAAATACTTTCACATATGACAGTTCTTTAAGACGTAGTTTACTGATTATCTTTTTTGTTTGTTTTTTACTAGATATTAACTGTTTTCGTTTTTATTGTTGAATGCGAAACGATTATGGCTGACGTATCATCAACATCATTATTTGATTTAACAGATAATCTGTTAGTAACAATCTCACATTCAAAATTATGTGTCCATTTTAGGAAATTTTCAAATGACTCACGTGATAACGTATCCTTAGTGTATAGTTTTTCCATTTGTACAGCAGATTGGGAATTTCTAATGAAGTATTTTTTGATATGGTCAAACATGCTCAACAAACCCCGTGTGCTATACGAATGCGAAAACCTGAAGAAATGGTTCCGTTTAAAAAGACAGAACTAAACGCTTCAGCAAAAATGACTATAGTGCAAAACATTAATTAGAAAAGCCCCTTCAATAAATAGTTGGCTTAAAAATGCTATCTTAGCTAAATAGTAACAGGAATTACTCCTTCATTACCAATAAGATAATGTACTTATACATTTGTTTTTTCTTTTAGTAAGAATGGCGACTAAAATCATTGACTTAGATGGAAACGTTGCAGTAGACTGTTCAGTATATAGTGGCGACCAAATAGAAATACATATAGCTAGTTTTAAAAAAACTAAACATTATTATATTTTCGATGAAGGCATAAAATTAAAACCTGATGAATGGGACCTTACGTCCATTGTTCTCCCTTTATGGGAATTTACTATTCCCAATTTGTTATTTGTGTATGGTGACCTGATCGCAGAGACCAGAGAACCAAATACCGTAACAATATCAAACATCATCAGTAATGTAACACTGGATTTGACACAAATTAACCAGTTAAAAAATAGCATAAACATCGTGAATGAGTAGATGGATAAAGTTGGTCGTTAATTGCTGACCATACGGGTAATTCGACTCCTTTTTCTTATTTTTTTTTTTAGATTTCCAATATTGTTCAAAATGATGACAGTGATATTCCTAGTTTTACAGGTTAATTCGGTGCATCTAGGCTCCAATATTTTTGCGACGGTGAGCGAATGGGAAAAGGAAGTAAGAGTTCATATCCAGAAATAAGTGCCAAACGTATTGTTTTACACTCCAACTAGCGTCCGAATTTCTATGTCAATGGACGATTGGAGGCTGGTGGCTCCTCTATTACATTCATGGCAAAATCAAATTCACAATCATCAATCCCTGTAGGTGCAATACATCACAACACGGAAAAATCGTCAGTTTTGTAAAATTAAATCGTAAACAGATTGATCTGTCCATTGATCAACTAAAAAATCTATTTGATGGGATTACCGATATTGAAGGCTATTATAACGTTATTTCTGGCGAAGAGTCAACATGTAATGCGTGTTTTGGTAATTAATTAGCTTTGTTTTCAAACACCTAATTAAAGTGATAGTTTTAACACTAGCTTAAAGTGTTTGTTCTAATAATAACTTACAAAGTTATTGTAAGGATGTCATGTTGCTAAAACTGACTGAACATCGATTACTTTTATGATATCACGTTTTTTAAACTAACCGAATAATGATGTCAGTATTAACCCTTAAAGCACGGGCGACGAGTTAACTCGCACTGCTACGACAATCTTGCAATACGGGCGACGAGTTAATAAGCTTGGCTGCACGTGGTCGTTTTTTTACGTTTTGCATCTCTTCCTGAGTGATCCCTTACAAAGTAACTGCGCACGCAGCTTATTGGCAATGTGAGGCACCCCTCTAGGCCACAATAGATAAGAGTTTGTACCTCGTGACCAGTTTAAACCAATAAAAACGTAGCTTATATAATGGGACAAGACTTGAGTGAGTCCAGCCAATCTGGGTCGACTTCACTGCGCTACCAAGGTAGAGGGAAAATGGGCATGGCGTCGCGTGATGCTTCGCGCTGTTTACGGGAGCGTGCAGACCGACAACTACGATCGGATGACGAATTTGTTCAAGAATACTTTTACGATTCCGACTCTGAAGCCGGTTTTATTATTATTATTATTTATTATTATTTATTATTATTTATTATTATTTATTATTATTTATTATTTATTTACATATCAGTTGTTGGTTTCCAAAAGGAATTTAACAATAGTAAATATATTTTGTAACGACAAAAAAATAAACAAAATAGCAAAAACAAGCCAAAACGAGGCAACATTCAATAGATAGTAGCAAATCAAAGCATCCAAAATACAACCAATAAATACAAAATAACACTCCCAGCTTAGTCATCATAAAAGTATCTAAGGTCTTCGGAAATATAGCAATCGAGTGTATTTTTGAAAGAAAAAACTTGGGTATGCGAAACAACAGTTTCCGGAAGCGAGTTCCATAACCCTATTAGTCTATTGGTGAAAGCATTTTTAACAACATTGAGGTGCGGGCTTGTAACCCTGAGTTTGTAAGAAGTACCCCTTGTATTGTACAATGAACAGTGGCTTTCAAAAAAACCATCTGAAAAAGCAGGTGCTAAGCCCTTAATGATCTTGAACATCATAATTAGTCCAAACCGCTGACGTCTCCAAGTGAGAGATGGCAGCTTAAGGACTCTTAGCCTGTCGGCATAGGACAAATGCCCCAGATTAGTAATACGTTTAGTTACTCTTCTCTGTGTATTTTCAATAGTTTTTTTTATCTTTGATAAATAATGGTTCCCAAAATGGGACCCCCATATTCTAGAATAGGCCTAATCAGTGTCTTAAAGAGCACCAGGTATACAGATTTACATTGACTAACAATAGTATGATTAAGAATATACAAAACAGAGTTTGCCTTGGCAGCAATCATATTGGCATGTAATGAGAAATTCAGTCGCTCATCGATAACAATACCTAAATCTCTAACGCTAGTAGCAGAGAAAATGGGTGTATGGCTAAGGACATAAAAATTCCACGGGTTAGCAAACCCAATATGCACAATGCAGACCTTTTCTGCATTAATAGGCAGTTGTCAAGTGTGACTCCAGTCAAGTACCTGTGAAACAAAGTTTTGAGCAAAAATACAATCATTCGAATTATTAAGAATAAAGGCTGCTTTAGTTTCATCTGCGAATTTGGCTACAGGTAAGTCCTCAGATTTACAAAAATCTTGAATATACATAGAAAAAAGCAGGGGCCCGAGGACTGAACCTTGCGGGACCCCACTCGTCACTTTTCCCTAAATAGACTGAAAATTGTTAAGGACAACAGAAATTTCTCTATCAGACAGCCAATTCTCAATCCAGTCAGCAATTCTTCCCACAATACCCAAGGCATTGATTTAATTTTACATGAACAACCTTGTCAAATGCTTTTCCAGGTCAAAGAAGCACAAATCAATAGGGGTCCCTGAATCATAGGAATGATAGACCTGAGTGTAAAAATTAATAAGGTTGGAAAATGTGGAGTGACCAACTCTGAAACCATGCTGTGTAACTTCAACCTGATTACTAGTCTCTAGGAATTCTGTAATATAACATTGCAAAATTCGTTCAAAGATTTTAGAAAAATGGGCAGTTAAACTGATCGGCCTATAATTAAGAGGTTCAAGCCGGTCTCCCTTTTTAAAGACCGGTGTGATTAAGGCCTTTTTCCACATTGGGGGCACAAAACCTTCTTGTAGATTCTTATTGAAGAGGCAAGTCAATATTGGTATGATAATGTTCTTAATTTTACGAATAAATTGACTAGGTATACCATCTGGTCCAGGTGCTGCAACAGGATTAAGTTTAACAATGGATTGGTTTACCATATGATTAGAGAAAAACAATTCATTAATATGTACATCAGAAAACTCAATTTCTGGTACTACACCATTATCAACAGTATAAACCTCAACAAACCTATTACAAAGTAGATTACATTTTTCGAGTGGATCAGTAACCAATCTACCATCAGAACTCTGAAGTGCTCCAATGTGTTCACGATACACACAAGTTTGTTTTGCGTGTTTAAAAAAAGGTTTATAGAGTTGTACCTAGATAACAGTGCAATGGAGAGTTCATATTCAGCTTTAAGTTTTTTGGCAGACACACTGACCTCCTTGTTGACTTTCGAATAACGATCAAAGTCAAGTGCATCTTTAGTGATACGCCATTTACGTCAAAGTTTATGTTTGGTTTTGATTAGTTCAATAATTTTGTAGTCCATCCAAGGGAGCTTGTGGTTGCCCGTCATAAAATAAGTACAGCATAATTTAAGTTGCTTAAGCAAAATGTCATAGAAGGTTCTCCAAGCTTGGTCTACACCAAGAAGCTCCCAATTGACAGAAAAAGGTCAGTTTTAAGTTTATCGAACGAAATAAAGTCGTAATTGAGTCTTGTTTTGAT
Organism: Lithobius niger; assembly: GCA_023313725.1. Taxonomy (NCBI): domain Eukaryota; kingdom Metazoa; phylum Arthropoda; class Chilopoda; order Lithobiomorpha; family Lithobiidae; genus Lithobius; species Lithobius niger. The sequence goes on from JAHWFP010215034.1 coordinate 59,511, forward strand.
TCGAAGTACAGATTCACAAAAAAAAAACCTAATTGTACAGGACACAATTTCATGGTCGCTAGTAACAAAATTACCTAACGATTGACAACTCCTTAGAACAGACACATCCTTGAAAAAAATGAGATCCAGGATGTTACCCTGCCTAGTTGGAAAATCAACCACCTGTTCTACATCCAACATGTTAAAAGTACGTAATAAACGTAAATCACATGAATCAGTTGTAGTACGAGCAGCCCAATTAACAGTCGGCAGATTAAAATCTCCACAAATGATGCAGTTAGCCAATTTCGAGTGGTCAGAAATAACCTTAGAAAGCTGAGTATCAAATTCAGCTGAAGAGACCGGTGGGCGATACACCAACAGACAAGGGAACCGTCTGAATTTAACATCAATTTGGAACTTACAAAAAAATTCAGAATCGCTCCCAGATTTAATTGATTCAATTGAGTGCCCAAGTCTAGAAATAACCAATAGGCCACCTCCCCTTTGTTTATCAATTCTATCTTGTCTACAAATGATATAGTAATCTGGAGTAATTAGTGCAGCATCCGGAACAACTGACGTAAGCCAAGTTTCTGTGAAACAAATGAAATCGGGTTTGTCATTACTTAAAAGCATATAGTAGTCAAGTAACTTGTTTTTAAGGGATCTAGCATTACTTAACAGAAAGCGAAAGTCTTGTTCAAAAGGAGGAACAGCAATTGGAACCTTAGGTATATTAGCCTCCTTCCCATCAGAGCTGGTCCTCTGGCGTCATTCCCTCTGCTTATTGTTACCTTTCACAATTTTGCCTCGAAAGGTGCGTACATTTTCACCTCTACTTTTAAGTTGGGCGAGTTCAGATTTAAGCTCTTTATATTTTTTCTTTGCTGGAAAGTAGTTTCACGTCGCAAGAAGACATTCTGAAAATCAGTTGACTCTTTAAGCTGTTTGGCCACACTCAACACCTTATTTGCTTCTTCGGGGGATTGGAATTGCAGACATTTTAAACAAGGAATAGGAGATTCCAATTTACCAATGTGAGAAATAACATAATTGAATGTTTCACAGTCCAAGAAAGTCATGACATCGCTAATTTTCTTTTCAATATCTGCGTCTTGAATTCCAAAAATAATGACATTTTAAAGATTTTTTTGTCGTAAATTTATTTCGGAAGTTAGCGAATCAATGTCAATTTCATTCGATGATCGCGAGCTAGTTTCAATGAGTTCAATCCTATGAGACAGTAAACTTAATTCTGTATCATGTTCATCCACACGAGTCACAATGTCATCAATTTTGTTCCCTTGAATATTGAGAGTGGCTTTGATATCAGCAAGCATCTCACTAATTTTATCCATTTTATCAACCTGTTGCTTAATGTGAGTAACATTAGTCATTAGATTTGGTATATCATCTCGACAGGTTTTGCAAAACCAGGGAACAATATCTAGATTAGCAAGATTTTGAAAAGTGTAGGGTTCATATTTTAAACATTTAATTGGGTGGTACCATTTCAAACAGATATCACAACGGATAGAATCCTTGTCCTTATGAATAACTCTTTTGTTGCATGTCGGGCAGTCTGATAAGCTAGGCATGATAACAAACAAAGAAAAATTTCACACCAAAGACTCAACATTCATAAATTTAAGCAAAAATTCCAAGGAATAGTATCGTGTCTTCGTCTTTCAACGCTATGAAATAGTTGTGACCAGTCCGTCGATGAGAGGCTATGCAATGGGCAAAAGTAGAATCAAGCAGTAAAGACCATTACTTGTTGAACCGGAAATGTTGGGTCATTTTCCGATACACAACGAAAGTGGTAACGTGTAAAATTCAGTTTTAAATTCATTGCAAACTCCAATCATAACGGGGGAAATATTTAGAAAAACACAAATAAGTCTCGGTGCAACACTAACACACAGTGCATAACAAGTTTGCCTCTTCTTGGTAAAACAACGCTGCCAGGTTCAGGTGACCGGACCGTCAATAATTGGCTATGCAATTGGAGAAGAATAATCAAGCTGTAGAAACCATAACTTGAAACTCTAGGAGTGTTGGGCCAATTTTTTAGGCGCAACAAAAATTAACAGCATGCATAATCAAGTTCAAAAATCATTGCAAACTCCAATCCTGACGGGAATAAATTTGACATATACACTTCAAAAATAATCCAAACTTGAAACTTCAGCCAAAAGCTTGACAAATTAGCCTTCGTCTTGGCATTAAAAGCTACGAGTCTTAGCTATATGTCCAGTTCCTCAACGAATGGCAAAGCAAATTGCGAAAGAAGAATTACACTGTAGAATCCATTAGGCTTACGTGTATATGAGCCAATTTCTTGGGCACGTCGGAAATTCTCAGCGTTGGTTCGTCAATTAAGAATCCATTGCAAACTCCATTCACATCAAACAAGGAATGGCTAGAAGTTTCACCATTTAAAAGTCACCAAATTTTGAGGGATTTTCAGACAATTTACGTGATTCATGTGATGAATTGGTACAGATTCGTCCGAATCTGATGATGATGATGACCGGCCTCAACAAGCGGTTAGGCTTAAAGTAAATCTGAGACCAGCGTGGGTGAGTGCGCCGATCAATTTTTTGCCGAAACAGCTAAATTTCACTTGACAGCCAGGCATAAAAACTGACTTGGTCGGGAATGAATCTTCACCTTTGGATTTGTACAAGCTGTTTTCACAGATAATTTTGTAGAATTGGTACGAACGGAAACAAACAGGTACGCTCGTCAAATTATTGATTTACAAGTGGCTAACGGAAACGCCTGGCAGTCGAACACATTTTTGGGAGCCTTGCACCACTCAAGATATTAAATTTTGTGTGTGCAATTATTATCATTATGGGGCTCGTTAAAAAACCTAAACTGTCCGACTACTGGTCCACGAATGAAGTGATTTCTACACCAATGTGTAGCAAATTAATGTCTCGAGACAGATTTTTGACCATTCTTTCATTTTTCTATTTTAATAATAATACGTTGGCACTGAAAAAAGATGAACCAAACTATGACAAACTTTATAAAGTGTGTCCACTTGTTGACCATTGTGTCAACCTATTTCAAAATTTGTATGAACCAAATAAAGAAGTAGCTATTGGTGAAGCAATGATGGGTGGAAGGGGAAATTAAGTTTCAAACAATACGTGCTACTCAAACCGCAAAAATTCGGCATAAAAATGTATGAATTATGCAACTCAAAAAGTGGCATTGTGTGTGACTTGCAGGTGTATACTGGAAAAGGGGAAATTCAAGAACATGGGCATTCGTACCGAATTCTAATGGATTTAACGAAAACAATTGAAAACAAGAGGCACCATTTGTACACCGACAATTTTTACACAAGTGTTGAGGCATACGATGAGCTGTACACTAATAAAAAAAATTGCTTCATGTGGTACTGTGCGCTGAACCGAAAAGGTCTACCAAGTGAAATAAAACCAAAACTCGCAAATCGAGGGGAAACTATTTTCGTGAAAAGTGACGAATTAGCACTGAAGTGGAAGGACAAAAAGGATGTGTTTTGTCAAACATCCACCAAGTAAAAATGGTGGAAACTGCAAAGTCAACTACAAAGTCAACTACAAATCGGGGGAGAAAGTTATAAAACCACTTCCTATATGTGAATATAATAAATTCATGAATGGTGTAGACAAAACGATCAATACTTACAGTATCCTGTAAAAGCTTCAAATGATCCAAGAAATTATCATTCCATTTACTGAATTTGTGTTTGACAAACGCATACATTTTCAGTAAATTGACTGTAGCCAAACCACTAAAGCATGCTGTGTTCTTACAAGTGCTTCCTCGTGAAATCATTCAAGAGTTTGAATCGCTGCAACACTGTGGGTCGTCCTATCACTGGAGATGCACCAACTCGTCTCTCAGGTCGGAATCACTGGCCAGAATTGATTCCTCCAAGTGAAAAAAAAAAATGCCTCAACTAGAAGATGCACCGTTTGTTCCATTCCAACGGGAAAAAACGTACGAAATGTGAAACTGCTCCAAAAAGAACAGAGACACGATATTTATGCAAGGAATGCAAAGTTCCTCTTTGTGTAACGCCATGTTTTTCAAGTACCACACTTTGGTGAACTATAAATAGTATTGATATAAAATCAACATAGTCTGCAATGGTTTTTATTCCAATGTTTACACAAACGGAGTATACGCCTAAAGGGCCGTTCTTGTATAACTCCTCAGGGGGGGGGGGGGGGGTGTTACATCTCGATCTTGATTGATGAGGGGAAGGGCAGTTGATTACCCGGGGATGGATGGAGGGGGTGGCCAGTTGACATAAGCATGGAAAAAAGTCCTGTTTTTCATAAGAAACTCCATCTGGACTCATGTATCCTTACTTGCAAACTTTTGTTGCTTTTCCTTTTTTTTTTTGGGGGGGGGGGAAGTTATGATTATGATTCTTGAAAAATTATATAATTGGGAATTGCCAATTTCATGATGTCATACTTGAACGCTTCCAAAATGCTGTGCTGCTGAGCTGATGGTATTATCTGTATTTTTTATTATCTGTATATATATTTTTTTATTTGATATTGGTGAATCTAGTTACTTGTGAAAAAATAATGGTATACAGTCCTTTGCTTTCATAACCTACGTATGTATTTCGGGCTCGAGTGCCAGCCTATTTAAAATTGTGTATTGCAAGCTGGTTGTAGTTCGGCTTCGCTGCTTAGCTTGCTGCCCCTAAAATGCACATTGATGTGAATAGCATGAAGCTGTGCTTTTCTAAGGCAAGTCACGTTAATAAAAATAATATCAGTTTGTTCTTAGCTTCTACGCTTCTAGGTTCTAAGCTTATTTTGGTGCTCCAATTTTGTTTCTAAGTTGAAAATAACCAGAGTTATTGCTCTAAAACCAAGCGCATGAAAATATGCTGATAAAAAAAATTAACTCAGTTCTGCCCTGGATCGCTTTATAAATTAACGCATCACTTTAATGGTTAAATAAGATTGAAATGCACAAATAATGATGTAGGTTTAAAAATTGATGGAAAAATAATCCGAACTTGGTTCAAACGCGTAAGAATATTAAAGATATGATCGGGTTCTATAAAAACACCTTGTAAGTGGTTCATACAAGAACGAGAATGTTCAACTCTAATATCGACTTCGTTGTTTGTGCAAACGGATTTTTTGTAGGATCACAGTACGTTATACAAGAAATATCATAGGTTTCCTTCCATATTAAGGTACATTATAGAGTTAAAATTCCCGTTTATATATTTAACCGTGAACTTAACGAAAAAGATCGTCAAACAGTGTGGTTTTGTGAACACATTCTACATAATGATAAATTTGCAAACGGTCCATTCAATTGTGATCTTAGATTTGTTACAAGAGAAATTCGTCGATTACAATTTTATAATCAAGAATCAAAATTTTACGTTAAAGGCGACATACATTTAAAATTCTATTTACAACGTGTGTGTCGTGTCAAATCCAGTGACTTGAGTCCGTGCCTAAAGCACCCACACTCTCTTTAGATTGTGTAAATTACCATTTTTGCCCAAAACATCAAACATCAAAGTGTTCCTTCTTCAAAGCCACTTATTACCATATGATGACGTCACCAAATCTAGTAAAAGCGCAATAAACGCGAGGACAGTCAACCCTGCAGACTAGTACTTGCATTGGGGTCATGGAAGACGTTACACCAACAGTCGTGCCTCCCACTCCTCTACCACCTTGAAAACGACGCCGTCGCACAACACATAGACTCTGTGACAAACCTTATGTGATACGTATGGAGTGACACTGACGGGACTAACTTTGAATCGATCACATTTCCAGCAAGGTATTGAAACATTTACGAGCGAATACGACATCAACTGTCACTGTTTAGCAGTTCACGATGCAGGACTTCTCGGCTTCATACGATTCAACACGAAGGTAAACCAAGACGTAGTGTTAGCACTTATAATGACCATTTTCCCGACACAATAACCGAAAATAACCATGCTACCTACAAAAACTTCCAGAAGAAACTGTTTAGCAAATTTATTCAATTAAGACTTTTACCCAGCACACAACCTGAAACAGATAGACTGTGATCTCATTTCATTTGATAACATGTTATCCAGTTGGCTTGAAAAATACAGTGATGCTGTTTTGGACCTCCAAGACCCGTTTTTAAATTAAAAAATGCGCATCTATATCCGTGCATCCACGCAAGATTAATGTCCGTTTATGTACAACCAGCTTCGATGTAAAAGTGTGAATAAATCTCGTTCTCATTGTAAATGTAGTTTATTTGTTTACATACACATTAATCTACTGTCTAAGCTATGACCGTAAATCTGCTATAGTTATTATTGTTTTCAGATTATTATGCATTAATAATTAATCGTAAGTACGCTCTATAAATGGGGTGTGAGGGGAAGGGAAGGAATGTCATTCAATTCAGTAATGGACCTACGCCTATTACACCCAAGTAATAATATTTTTTCTGGACCAACATTTGCTGGAAAAACGTCAGCGATAGTGCAATTAATAGTACGCTCGCAGGAAATCATTAATCCTGCACCCACATCTATCGTTTATTGTTACGGGGAATACCAACCTAAGTTTGATGAACTTAAAGTTCAGAGTCCAGTACCTATTTCTTTTCAAGAAGATTTTGCACGAGAAATATACGACTCTGTTCCTAATGATTGTATGTTAATTTGTGATGATGTTATACATACAATTTCTGAGACGTTGTTGAACGATATCACGGTAAAAGGTACTAATCATAGAAGAATTTCATTGGTTTGTGTAGTGCATAACGTTTTTCAGAAGTCACTTAGGACTACCTCTTTAAATACTCGATATTTTCTGTTGTTTAAATCCTGTCGGGATCAAAATCAAATTAAATATTTTGGTAACCAGCTATCCGTTGAATCAAAATTTATGTTAAGTGTATACAAGGAAGCGACGAAAGAGCCTTTTTATTTTTTATTTATTGATTTCCATCCTTCTACTTCCGAACATTTACGTTTTCGTTCCAATATATTCAAGACTCCTATAATAGTCTTTGTACCCAAAGATGCTTAATCAAGTGATGCGAACAGTTCAAGATTACATACCTGTATAAGCTTTATTACATTCGAAAAAACTCAAAACACACGTGAAGAAACACTACTGGAGTGTCCGAAAATTCAGGATATTAATTTGTCTCAGTTCCTTGAATCTTCTCAAAGGCCGTGCACCACTAAGTGCGTCACAGAAAAAGCAGTTGAAGATATACAAGAAAACTTTGATAGCTTTGTCAACTAAAACCTGTTCCCGAAAGAAGATGCACCGTCATTTATCTAAACACCAATCTGGGGGATTCCTCGGTGCTTTACTCTGTCCCGTGCTCAGTGCATTAGGAGGTCCTATTATCAACGCTATCGGAGGGCTATTTGGTGATAAATAACGATGTTCACTCGAATGCAATTAGTACTAGTGAGTAGTGTCGCTCCCACCTCTCAGCTACCAGAACCTACTAAATCACTATTCAGTCGTCCTCTATCAAGACTAGACGTTTCGATGAGGGAAGTGTTGGCTAACGACAAATACGACGATTACCAAAAAGCAAAGCTATACACGCAGACCCTCCAAAGGTATTTAGATGTAGACAGAGCCCCCACATCAAAGTTAGGGGCCTGGGAATAACTACAACAGCGGGCCCCCTCCCCGACAGAAATCTTAAATAAATGACACTGTTATAATGTTGGTTGCCACAATGTTCAGTCATTAGTTTGGGCTGCTTACGTTTGAAAGCTTCTCTGCCTAACAACCTGACAAGCTTGCACTTCAGTGCTAGGTGCCGTTGGATTGGAGTTGTTGTTGGTTGGGAATACAAAAAAAACATTTTAGACCGTGCGGGCCCTTGAGCGCCGGGCCCGGGTACAGTGGATCCACCTGACCCCCCGTTGTGGGGGCCCTGGGTGTAGACAAAACATATTTAGACGAACCGTTAAAGGTTATTTTGTCAACGTTAGCAGGTACAACGGGAGCGGCTTCGCCGCCGGAAAGTGTGACCTCCTGCGTGTTTCGCCACGTAGCGCAGCGGAGCCGCGCACCCCATTGGGAATTGATACATTGGATACTATTAAGAGTGAAACAAGTGAAGCACCTCAATCCGATAGTACTATATCTTCCAACAATGGGACGGGTTACGTCGCGGATTTCACCGATGTACCACAAAAATACAGGGGAAGAATTTCACGTTTTCTGAATAGTGGTACAGTAGGTACAGAAAAATTTTACAATACCGATCAATTGATTAAAAGCGACGGTGAGGTTGTGAGGTTGTTAAATTAGTACTAGGAAGAATTACAGATAATAAACATCTTCGATCTGATATGAGGCACGCTCCAGGTATGGACATAATGAGACGGAAAATTCCCTATAAAAGGAAACTGTGTCGAACTGACCAACTTCGAAGACACGAAACACCCACTACCGATTCATTAGTCGATTTGGATTTAATCCATTTTGATGACGACCCACCCTCGCTCCAATGGGATGATAATCCATTTTGATGACGATGCACCCTCGCTGCAATGGGACGATACCGCTCCAGAAAGCACCGAAGGATCGAGCCGAGGCTTCGTGGTTGAACGACTTCCACTAACGACGTACGCCAACTGTTAGAAAAAATTTATTACGATCCGGCTTCGCCCGGGTCATTCGGTGGTGTTTCTCGTTTAGCTAGAACCGTTAAAGCGACCGGACATTCGTTCCTTTAGACGTAATTAGACGATGGTTGTCTAGTGAAAAAACTTGCACCCTCTTCAAACCCATAGTTCAAAAATTCAAACGTAATAGAATACATACCAGTGGACCTTTCGACGTGGTAATGGCTGATTTAGCCAATGTATCGAATTTAGCACAATTCAATAATGGCAAAAATTGGCTGTTGGCTGTTATCAACGTGTTTACAAAACGTGTTGAAGTTGTACCTTTAAAACGTAAAGATGGTATTAGCGTTTCTGCAGCATTAAAGGGAATATTCAGCAAAATGACAAAAATAAATTTTTTTTTCTGACAAAGGAAGTGAGTCCCAGAATGATAACGTACAAAAGGTTATGCAACAGTACGGTATTAATCAGTACAATACAGAAAATAAAGATATAGAATGTAGTGGAATAGAAAGATATTTTCGGACTACGGTCCGTGACGTGGCGTTACATGCACGCAAAAAACACAAAACGATACATCGACGTACTTCCTTCGTTCGTTTCAGCCTACAACAATTCATATCACAGAAGTATTAAGATGAGTCCAAACCGGGTCGACGATCGAAATAAGGGGCAAATGTTTGTGAATTTGTACGGATCGGGGTTTTCGGTCGGTGATGCAGTGAGGATGAGTAAGAAGAAAGAAGTTTTCACTAAAGGATACGAACCAAATTGGACCGACGAAATAGTGTATGTTAAAAAAAATTAAAAACACTCGATCTCTACCTATGAAGTGCGTGATTACGATGGGAATGATATTGTGGGCACATTTTACAAACAAGAACTGCAGAAAGTGGTGCCACCCAAGATCTACAAAGTTGAAAGTGTGCTTAAAACCAGGAAACGTGCGGGACGGACGGAGTACTTCGTTAAGTGGCTCAATTATCCATCGAGCTTTAACAGTTGGGTGACAGATCTGATTAACACATGATGGCCGACGAAGTATGGCTTACTCTTCCGTATAATAGCAACATGGACATATTTCCTGAAAATACATTACAGCATTACATAACGTGTTTATCCTCGTTTCTAGAGCTTGATTCCAATCACGAAGTTGCATTGGCTCAAATTTCATTTTCAAATTCCATCAGTCAAAACAGCGGTATTGTCTTACGTAGTCACGAAGATGAAGCGAGCTTATTATTATTGGAGTATAGACAGCCGGGAGAAAGTGAACCTGATATGGAAACGGATTTGACACGGAAGAAAAACACACATCGCTAGTTTATTAAACCCGAGTGACAAGAACCATATTTTGGACTGTACATATGGTGAAAAACGGTACGTAAGCATGCACGATTTGAGGACTACAATCAATACGGAAATCAAAACATTTCGTGCTGAATATACAGATCCAAACAGTCATATGAAACGAGTAGCTAAAAATGGGTTGCCTAATATTTCGTATGATGAACGTACGAGTACCTATTCTTTGAACAATGATGCTACTGACGACATTACGTGAGGCTCAATTTAGGTCCTAAACTAGCCGCAAGATTCGGCTTCCGTCCTGAACAATTTCCTAACCTAAACACTAAGGAAGATTCTTGCATTCATACCACATTCCCCGTCAAAGAGAAAACTAACACAACCATCCAATCTGTTTACATTTATTGTAATATAATTCAGCCTCAGTTGGTGGGAGATTCACGCATGCCATTGCTGAGAATTACACCCATTCAAGGTGAAACTGGCGAAGTTACGAACGTCGAGTTTCGAAAACTCCATTACTTTCCATTACAAACGTTATCGATTAAATACGTAGCGATAGATCTGTGTGACAATTCTGGGAGACTTATCGAATTTGCTAGCTATGGAGGAGTTATTTGTGTTACATTTCCATCCCACAAGACGTTGAAGCGATTATGCATAAATACTGTTACTCTATCATCCTCCTTCTCACTCGTCATCATGAAGAGGTGCCCATACACCGAATATTACGTAAATCAGGCGGGAGGGGGAATCCCCGTCTACTTCGGACGCACAAATCAACGTGGACACGGTTTTGGTTCTGTGCTAAGTTCCCTAGGACGCATAGCCTTTCTCTTCTTGAAAGGTTCGTATTTGGGACGCAAGGCTCTCGTTGCGGACATTAACATTGACGGTGATGTGCTTGCTGGAAAAAGTTTTAAAAAGGCTGCTGTAAACAGATTGGAATAGACTGCCACAGGGATAGCTGGAGATGTTGCTTCTAAACTCCAAGGAGGAAAAGGAAGAAAACAAAAGAAAAAAAACATCATGTAATAAAGTCTGTAAATGCAAAAAGTCTAATATTAAAACGTGTTTGGACTAGTTGTATATAAAGTGCATGTTGATCACACGTACAACCATTCTTCGTGATGGCATTTATTCACCCCTCTTCGTGCGAGTGCTTGCTTAGCCCTCTAGATATTTTTTCCGTTGCACCTACACAGCTTTCTATACAGAAAACTAAATATGTAGAATATAGGCCTATTGCGAACATCGCATCTACACAAGTGTTGGATTTCACAGTTCCTTCTTCCGAAGATTACGTCGATTTATCACAAACGTTATTTTTCTTGAAGGTGAAGGTGTCGAAATCACCAGGTGTTAACTTGATGGCAGCCGACAACACGGAAGTTGGTACTACTAATCTTTGGTTTCATTACATGTTTTCGCAAGTCGATATTACCATAAATGGGAAACTAACGACCGGCACCAATGACAACTACGGTTATAAGGCCTATTTACAAACATTGTTGAGTTATGGGAAGGACGCTAAAGATACACAACTGCATTCTTCTTTTTTATGCCATTTAATGAATGGAGTCGTATTGCCAGTAGTGGTGAAATCGAATTATTAGGAAGAATACATCATGACTTGGTTATGCAGCCTAGGCTTATTTTAAATAACACCGAAATCAAGTTCCGATTTGTGCCACAAAAACCAGAATTCCATTTGTATTTAACAGCGAATGATGTGACAGCGGGTCTCGCTCCCATTGTAGAATTTTTAGATGTTTTCCTGCACATCCGCAAAGTAACTCCATCGCCTAATATTTTTCTCACTCATGCACATGCTCTCGCTACTTCCAGCTCAAAATATCCCTACAGAAAAACGAAATCAAGACACATACTTTGATCAGTGGAGTGAGTAGTGGTCAAATTGATAACATCTTTAATGGTTAAAACCTTCATGCGTGACGATCGTATTAGTCAGACAAGACGCATACAACGGTGATTACAGACTGTCATTACAATGTTTTCGGTCATAACAATCTTACTTCTTTAACACTTTCCGTCGATGGTGAAACAGTGAACGGCAAACCGTTAACTTGTGATTTTACGAACGGCAATTATGTTCATGTTTACATTGTAGCAGCCGAAGCTACGACGATAGAGGTGCTTGTAGCCACGCCGACATCAAGATGGTTTTGACCTTTAAATTACTAGTTGCGGTGGCGGTTTTTACTTTTCAGGAAACAGCACACATGTACTACTGGCCCAGTATGGGTAACAGAGAGTCATTGGTCCTAACTGTAGGCTAACTAGTCAACTTTAAAGGGGGGTATTCGCTGCCACCAGGTGGGTGGTTAATTGCAGTCCTGACGTTAAGTAATAGGTGGTTTTCTTAATTAAGTCTAGCAATTAATCGTACTAGTAAACAACTGACGTTTCACAAACTCTTGGTTTATTAAATGACAGGCAAATATAAAAAGCAAGTATTTACATTTCAACTAGTATCAACAAGAAGGCTTTAAATTAAAGCAACACGAGATTTACATTAAATCTGACAAGAATTTACATTAAATTCAGTTTCAACCTTTACATGTTATGTGCAAAGAATAACAATTTCGACAAGAAAAAGTTCTGTCAGGAACTCGCAAGAACCTGTTATTAAGTGTAAACAGCGGGAATTACACGAAATACTACCAGACTATGTTTCCTAAGTGCGACTTAGAATCAAATCTGCCATTTAGAATTTGTCACTTTAAGTTAACAAAAACTCTGCCAATCAACGAAAATACTTACATGAGTTTGGGCAACTAGCTATCGAAGTCTCTGCTTCTGCAAACCTAATTGGTTTAAGTGATCTATTTAGTGTTTGAGTAAATTCATACTAGAAACACGGAAAAAAAGCTGGTTTTTAGAAAGGGACTGTGAACCCTAACGTTATGGGGTGGGGGGTCATTAATGCCGATCATGGTACCACCTCCATAAATTCTCAAAGCTTAAGGTTAGTCATTAAGTTTAGAACTATAAATTTTGAATGGGGTTTCCAAAAGTTAAATTTTCTAAGTCAATACTAGTTTACTTACGAATCACTACCTTTGCCCGGCATGGCAACATTCGGACGGGACATCTCCTATACTGACTGGCGTAGCTACCTCTGGCTTTGAGATCTGCTGAGCGTGTGCTAACGATTGCCTCCTGGGGCTGGGGTTATATACTCATTACCGGAAGTTCGCGCGGACGACCAGGAGAGCTACGAGATCTGGTTGGCTGAGGGCCTTGAGAACAATAGAAAAGTCGGCAGCGCAAAGGATTTTGCGCTTGGCGCCGTTTGAAGGAACAATTGACTGCGTAGTAGAGAGAGGCCGGTAGAGTTAAACTCATTCTTTGGAACGTGAATAAGGCCTTTAATTATTACGGATTGTTTTCTTAGTTTACCACGATGTTATGCATCACGAATATTGAAGGAGTGATCTCAATAAATTCGGTTATTAACATTGGGATGCCAGGTTTACTTTGGGAAATTGAAAGCCAAGTCGGTTTTGCTAGGAACAACTAAGTACAAACAGAGAAGACGTGTCCGGGAAAATTCGTAAATAAAATGTTGCCTAAGCTCCGGTAGTGGTGATGGCAAAAGATTACGTTAAATATTTTATAAAAGCAAAGTTTAAAAGTACGAGCAAGATGCTAAAACGCATTTAAATAGTTTCAATCATTATTTGCAGCCGCAGATAATTGGTTTTTGGCAGTTGGAAATTTCTCAAAAGTATTCAAGATCGTCACCGTAAATAAACTTAAGAAATATCAAACAAAGTATGTCTGTACATCAAAATGAGGTTAAGTACCTTCTATCAAACACTAAGCTAATGTCTTTGGCTTTATGCCTAAGTGCAAAAATAAAAAGAAAATACAATTTTTACAAGTTGCGAAAAATGGTGTTTCATGAATTACGGGAGTTACTGCTTCGGTTTTGAAGGTTTTTCAAAATGGCGTAGTTCTGGTTGTAAATGGAATTTTCTTCATCTGTTTCCGTGGGAATACAGCTGAAGTTTGTGGCTATTAAGGACTTCCAAGTTGAAACGATTTGGTCCATTTTTCACGGAGTTATGGTGATCCAAAGACTGAGGTCTTTTTAGTGCTGGAGCGCAAATAAAAAAAAAAGTGTTCGTTGCCGTAAACGAAATTTTACCCTCAGGTTTTTGATGGTTTGAGTTGAGGTCTCCTCTCAAATCTAGTGAAGAACGGGCCTTCTTTACAACATGTCGTTATTTACGGGGTTAGGGATCCCGTTTCATAATACGTCTAACGACATTACATACTCAAAATTTGCTAATGGTAAATGTGTGTTTTCTTTTGACCTTACAGACGACCATTGCGCAGATGATATGACACGTTTCTCTCCTTAAAAATGGTGTAGTGAGATTAGAATTACGTTTTTCCCAAACACTTGCTCGAAACGTGGCTGTTATAGTGTTTGGAGAGAGGGAGGCGTTATTGGAGATTGACGAACATCTTAACGTGCTGTCTACGGAATGAACACAGCTGAAATTAATGATATTTTAAAGGGGAGGTGTAAGTCGTTCTTGGGCGCTTTTCCTGCAAATCATCTCCCTGTCGCTCGAGGATGGTCTATAATAAATTTAGATGATTGTAAAAAGCCTGGATCTCACTGGGCGGTGGTGGATCCTTGTGAGTACTTTGACAATTATGGTTTATTGCCTTTGACACAATCTATCCTTCAATACCTGAAGAAGCGTTGCACTAAAAAATGGTATTATAATAAAGTACCTTTACAAACTTTAGACAGTACAGTATGTGGACATTATTGTATTTATTACATACTAATGCGATGTAAGGGTCAGTCGGCTTCATCTATTATTAAACGACTCGCTTCGCTCGAACAGCCAGATCGTTTTGTATTCAATTTTGTATCATCTTTGAAGTAATACTGTATTTTTTTATTGTGTATAAATACTCGTGCAGTATGCATATGACTCTCGTGTCTCATTACTTTCTTTTTTATTCAGATGGATCCTAGACCTTTTAAATGTGATCTTCGTGAACGAACGTACGTCACACGTTCGGGGCTGAACCGACGTCTATGTGCTACACATCGAGAACGACGTACATGTGACTCTTGCGGCCTATTGTTTAGTACAGGGATTTCATTAAGGAAACATGCTAGACAACATCTTGTTACTTGCGTTAGCTGTCCTCGAGTGTTTCACACTCACGAAACTATGTTACATCATTGTCATGAAGAACATCCACAACTACCAGAGGTTTCACCATTTACATTAGATGCATCCTCCTTAAATCATTTCTGTGGACGCTACGTGTACGCTGAACCTACACTAACTACGGATGTTCAACAATATTTACACGATATCGTCCCCCATATTGTTGCGTTATTAACTGCTGTCCTAACAAAACTGTCACAGATAAAGGTTTTGGGCTGCATCACGGCTACATTAGAAAAGACCCATGTGAACGGAAACGTCGAACAGATGCCAATTTACTTGTGTAGTGCAACACATCGTTTACTATCTGTGTTTGAAATTGAACACGAAATCAAGTTAACTATTGAAGCAATCATACGACAATTGGCCGAATTCCATAAACGTGGGTCAGGTTGGGTTGTTGTCAATGTTAAACGTTTTGATTTACATGTTGGTCGCTACTTGCCCTACACTGGGGGTGTTGTGTTGTCAAGCTAGACAAGGCCTTAATTTCTAAAAGTGCTATTGTTAACGTGCAGTGCAAAGATCAAAAATGTTTTTTTGTATTCAGTCCTCACCGCTCTACACCCTGTTAAAAGAAATCCTAATAGAGTAAGCCACTACACGCCTTACATTCATGACTTGATCATGACTGGTATTGCCTTCCCTACCACGATTGATCAGATTGCCAGATTCGAAACACAAAATAACTTATCCGTCTGTGTGTACGGATACGAAGACTAACATATTTCCCTTATTTATTAGCAAACGTGTTGGTTGTCCTGAGATAAAGTTACTCCTTCTACAAGATAAACATTACTGTGTCATTAGACATTTTAACAGACTATGCAGTAGTAACAGTCGCAGTGTAGTGTGTCCTTATTGTATGTGTTCCTTTTCCACCAAACAGTTGCTGACTGATCATTTGTTGCTCTGTAGGACTATGAAACCACAACATATTGAAATGCCAGAAGTGAAAAATAGTGTAATGGAATTTAATAGGTTTGATCATCAACTACCACATCCTTTTGTATTGTATGCTGATTTTGAGTCTGTCCTTGCACGTCTTCATACTTGCAAACCCGATCCCTCCCGTTCCTTTACACATAAGACACATTTACACGCGCCTTGTGGGTATTCTTACGTACTGATTGGGTATGATGGAAGGTTCACGATAAACGTGTTTATAGAGAAGATGTGTTACTAACCTCTTCGATAATATATTATTAGTATGGGATTATGTAGATCGTTTCAAATATCTACTTAGTCCCATGTTAATAACTGATGAGGTACTGGAAGATTGTACTAACACTACACATTGTCATATTTGTGACAAAAAATTTCGTGTAGATGAATTTAAGGTTAGGGACCATTGCCACATTACAGGCCATTATCGTGGACCCGCTCACAATAGATGTAATTTATGCTACAAGTATAAACATGTTCTTCCTATTTTTTTCCATAATATAAGATCATACGACTCACATATAGTCTTGATGGCTTTACCTTATTTTGGTAAAGAGCAAATTTCGTGTTATCCCTCAAAATAGCGAACGATTTACTGCTTTACGAATTGGTAACAAGTTTCAGTTTCCATCAATTTTTATCAATTTTTATCATCATCACTTAGTACATTGACCGAAACGTTACATTTCCCAGTTCTTGACAACGTATTTCCATCTACATCTCGACATCTCTCACGTAAGGGCATTTACCCCTACGAATATGTAGATAGCTTTGAACGATTTAACGAATTGTCTTTACCACCGATGGCAGCATTTTATTCTTCACTAAATGATAGCGACATCGCAGATGAAGATTACAATGCTCTTACTGATTGCAAGACTTTGGGTGAATACCACGATTTGTATCTCATGACTGGTTCCTGTCTTTTGGCTGACTGTTTTGAAAACTTTCGAAAAATCTGTTTATTACAGTACAAATTAGACCCATGTCACTTCTTTACTCTTCCAGGTTTATCGTGGGAATCTGCGTTAAGAATGACGTCTGAGAAGTTGCAATTACTCACAGATCCTAATATGTACATTATGTTTGAGAGTTCCATACGAGGAGGTGTGTCCATTGTTTCACAACGTTATGCTAAGGGAAATAATCCGATGCTAGCCAATTATGACCCTTTCATAGATACAAACTACATTTTGTATTTGGATAAAAATAATCTGTACGGATTTTGTTTGTGTATCCCACTTCCATATTCTAATTTCCGTTGGTTAACACCTGCAGAGCTAGAAACTGTGCTAAGTACTGTGTTATCGACCCCAGCTAGTTCGAAAACTGGCTATCTTCTCATGGTTGACATGGATTATCCCAAGTCGTTGCATGATAGTCATTCGGACTATCCATTAGCTCCTGAAAACATAGTGATCACTAATAGCATGCTCTCTTCTTTTAATAAATCATTAAATGAGCAACAACCCACACACAGTGATTGTTGAAGGTTAGTGCCACATCTCATGAAGAGGGAAAGATACGTTTGTCATCATAGGAATCTTGCATATTACATTCAGCAAGGTCTTGTGGTTACAAAAGTGCACAATGCGATTCAGTTCACAGAAAAGGCTTGGTTAAAGCCTTACATCGACTACAATACTTCTAAACATGTGTCTGCTACTACTGAATTTGTGAGGACCACCTACAAGAACATGAATAACGTGATCTACGGCGAGGCGATCCAGAACCTTCGAAAACAGACGGACACCAAGTTGACAACTAATGAAGCACAATTTCGCAAACTTATGAACACCCAACTGTTGAATATTTTGATATTCTTGCACCTGATTTAGTCATGTTCAAACTTATTAAACCAAAGGTCGTACTAAACCGTCCTATCTACATTGGTAGCGCGGTTTTGGATGAGTCAAAATTATGTATGTACCGGTTTCACTACGGTCATATGAAACGTAAATACGGTTCAAATGTACATCTGCTTACATCCTATACCGATTCTTTTGTCTATCAGATTTTTACTCCTGATATATATTCCGACATGCTGACTGACATAGACCTTTATGACACCAGTAACTATCCAACTGATCATTTTCTATACAGTGATTCTAATAAAAAGAAACCTGGTGTTATGAAAGACGAATGCCCTGCTTTGGCTATCAACACTTTTGTAGGTCTCAAATCGAAATTGTACACAATGTCGTATGGTGATGCGTGGAAAAAGGTCGGGAAATGAATTAAGAAGAGTGTATTGCAAAATGTCGTTACTCCCAACCATTTTCTATCGTGTCTAAACGACCTCACACATTATAGTTTCGAACAAACCACTATCAGAAGCTATAAGCACAACATTTTCAATGTTACACAGAATAAACTTTCCTTAAGCACACAAGATGTGAAACGATGGGTGCTACTTTGTGGGGATAAAAACGTTAGCGTACGGACATTATTCGATAGAGTCATCCCAAGACGCAGAAAGCACTGTTGCTAAATGAATACTGTTTGTAAATAATTCGTGATGTAAATAAATCTATTTATGTTATTTCACCTACGTGTTTTTTTTATGTCTTTTGTTTACCGATATACTAGTTGACACAAATAAACACTATAGGAAATTAAATGGGTTTATTGTCCTGATAATACATCACACAATTTCATTTCTAATATCGAACTCATATGGACAAACAAATTCTCAAACTCGCCAAACCGGAAATCAATAAATGTGTAGTTTTTCACAATTCTTGCATATGTGGTTTCAGGTTTACATTTTGTTTGTAAGACAAAGTTATCTGAAATCATGCTTTCTTCACCACAGTTCAACGTACAGTTGTTTGTATAACGCACATTAGTATTCTTTTCCCCTTTCATGCTACATCGTTGTACGTTATTTACAGTCACAATAAGCACAGAAATGTCCAGTATGAGTTGCACTAATACCAGACATATTATGACTTCAGGTCTACCACTAGTACTACGAGGACGATGAACACTCCACGATTACTTTCGACGTGTGTCAGCTTCCAAACTGATTCATTGAATGCCACTTTACACTTATATGCATGTTTCCTTCTATTGTTTTAAAATTTAATACAAATTTATAATCTTAATTTTTTAGTACAGTAAGCCTAAAGTTCATTCACTTAACACGTACTTTTTACTGGTGTCGCTGACTGATGACGATATTATGCTTTAATTTTGTTGATGTCACCACCTATTGTCGATATTATACTTTACTTTATCATTTTTCGTGTTCTGACATGTTCATACGCGTCTACGTGTCGTCACAAGCTATTTTTTTAATTTCAATGACAACCAGTGACGTATTATTTTATTATCATTGATTTTACCGGATGTTGGTATCGCCATCTGTTGACGATATTATGCTATAATTAACCATTTCTGTGTTCTGGTATGTCCGTACACGTCTTCGTATCGTCACAGGAAGTTTTTTTTTAGTTCCTATGGCAACTAGTAACGTGTTGTTTTAATAACATCCATTTTTTCGGATGTGACTTCGATGTGACGTCATTCTCTATAGGTACTTGATTGGTTGGTACGTCACGTGTTATGTGACGTTATACATTAACATAAGTTAAACCGGATCTGGACTCTGTGCTGGATGCTGCTATACCACACTACTTTTTATGCAGAGTGGCTCCCTCTGGCGTTAGTACTTGTGTCCGACTTGTGGCCAATTTGTAGTACTTCTCTGTAGCTCAGTGGTTAAAGCTGTTGACATGTTATCGGAAGACCTACGTCCCTTTCTCAGCTAAGTGTTGACATGGGACCTTTTTTCCTTAATATGGCCGAACAACGGTTCTCACTGCAGTGCCCAGACGTTAGACGAGTGCTTGTTTATTTATTTTCGTAGTACAGCTTCAATTTTCTTGTGATTGACGTTAACTCTTATATCTGGTTATTGTACTCAAAGTTCAGTGGTTACAGCAGTCAACATGTTAAAGGATCGCCCAGACTAGATTTCTGGCCACGCGAATACAAGTTGATTTTTTTTCGTCCAGAGGAGCCATCACACTTTGGTTTTCACTGGCTTACAGTCCCCAGAAGCTATGACGGGTGTTACATTATTTATCTTACTGGTGCAGTTTCATTCTTCTTTTAATATATTTAACAATTATTACTTTTCATTTATTTCATCCCAAGGCTGTTCCAGTTACAGAAGATGAGTTCTCTAATATGGAGAAATTAGTGCAAAATATTGCCGCGAGCGCAGCATCAAGTTCAAGACCAAGTGAAGGACACCAAGTTAAGGATGGAACTCGTTCGCCTGAACCAGTCAAGCCGAAAAATATCACTAAATTAAAGAATTCTGTCAAAAAAAATGTCATGGCATTCTTGACGGAAAAAGCTCCGAGGCTGTCGAAAAAGTTTGCCGAAAAATCCTTTGGCTTTGAAGAAGAAGCAACCTGGACTACCAGTGCTTCCGGATCTGACACTGAGCCCCAGAGTGCCACTTTGGATACCAATATGGGTAGGTCGATCGCAGGTTAAGAGATGTACATTGGTCAGGAGTTTATAAATAGTTCCATTAGTTAGGAACGAGGTGTATTAGACAATATTTAGTCTGTCCTATTGTTTAACGGGAAAAAGCGCCCAGTCAGCGGATTTGTGTCTTACGTTAGGGTGCCCGCACATTTAGAGGTCGACCGAATTTCGGTTTCGGTTCTGGTTTCGGCACCGAAACTAGTAAATTTTCGGTTTCGGTTCTGGTTTCCGCCATGAAATTATAGCTCAGTTTCGGTTTCGGCCGAAACTGGTTTGACTTGTTTCGGTTATGGTTTTGGTTTCGGCCGAATCTTATGTTAACAGTTTTGGTGAAGCCGAAACCAAGTTCAATCTCCCAGCAGTACCCAGTTTACGTAGACTGACTAGTTTGTAGCCTAAGAATGCACAGGGGGCGCCATCACTTTCTATCTGCAATGCCCACGCTAATCAATAATTTTTATTATTATTTTTTAAATTAATTTCTTTGAGCCTTAAGTAAGCGGAAGCAACTTAATGCTTGTATGGCTGAACCGGCTCAATTTTGAACATTACCAGAATTTTAGAGAAGAAATATCTGGTAAAGGGAGGTGCCGCTGGGAAACCTCCGATCATCATAGGGGCCGAAAGATTATCCAGAATTGGCCAGAATAGTCCCATAGCCACTTAAGGAGCATGGTAGCCTCTCACACTATCCTGGCCGGCAGTCCTGGCGGGGACTTTGCCAAGATCCCCTTTCCAGGGGCTCGACCAGATCCGCAAACCTCCAGCAACTAGGCTGAGCTCTCTCACAACTCGGCCACGATAATAAAAACAATTTTTTTCAATCCAAATTCATTTATTATGGCATCATTGCATTAGAGGGTATTTATGCTTTTATTTCTCTTTACGTTTTCAAGAAAAGCTTATACTTATTCAATGGCCCTTTTCTAGTGATCTGGACTTCCCTCGCCGACACCAATTAATGGTTATTTAATTAAACAAGACTACTAACCAAAAAAAAAAATGCAAACAAAAGTTTTGAAGTCTTTCCGCATTGACAATTTTTTTTTATTTCTGAAACACAATCCTCTGCGGGAGGGGGGGGGGTGGGGAATGAGAGGGCACACATGGATTTGCTCAGCGTTTGGCGGGAAATGGCCAAACTGGGCTGTGCCTTTCAGTCTAGACCGTGTGCGAAAACCACACACTCATTATTTTTTAAATTTTATCCTTGCTTTTGTCTAATTATTAAAACTGATATTATTAGGGTTAGGTTTTGGTTCCGGTTTCGGTTTAGGCCGAAACTGATAATACGACCGGTTTCGGTAGAGGTTTCTGTTTCGGCCAAAACTGAATTGCCAGTTTCGGTAATGAATTCGGTTTCGGCCGAAATTAGATAACTGGTTTCGGTAGTAGTTTCGGTTTCGACCGAAAGTGAAAAACTTGGTTTCGGTCGACCACTACGCACATTGTGGTACCTGTCTCCCCCCTCCCCCTCCTTTTTGGAGGCTTTTTTGCTAGATAAAATTATGAAGAAAAACTATTAAAAACAACAAAAGCCATTCGAAGCCTGCCGTAGGCTACTAATTTCAGGGTTCCAGACGGGGAAGCCAAAGTTTCACAAGAAATAACTAAATACAGATGCAAACCTATTTACGTTGCCTTTTGGACTTATATGTCAGACTGCCTGAGCGGGGAATCGAACCCAGGACCTTTGAAATCAAAGGCCAAGGTCCTACCGCTGAGCCAGACTGCACGGCATATTCCATTCGTTTCACTTGGAGGATGGCGCGGCAAATAAGCGTCCCTCCAGTGGCGATTGGAAAGTGTTTGTTTATATGTATATATGTACGTGTTAAATGCTGCCTATGGACGTTTCCTTTTAAAGGCCGTGTCAGTCTGGCTCAGCGGTGGGACCTTGGCCTTTGATTTCAAAGGTCCTGGGTTCGATTCCCCGCTCAGGCAGTCTCACATATAAGTCCAAAAGGCAACGTAAATAGGTTTGCATCTGTATTTAGTAATTTCAGGGTTCCTTGCGCTATATGGACCAGCCATTACTATTTAAAATATTTCATTAGACACATTATATTACTTTAGCCTCGCTTAAAATCAAGCTGCAATCACCCATAAAGTCTCTAGATAGACTGTTTCATCTGTTGGGTTCGTCAGTAGAGAAATCGTTAACGATGAACCCAAACAAGGGCGCAACAGTCTGCCTGGAGATCTGTATGGGGGAGAGCAGCTTCATTTTAAATGAGCAACTGCTATTAATAGGCCTAAATTTGGGTGTCTAATATTCAGTAGAATGAAGCCCCAAACAAGCTGTAGTTTCTGCTTTTAAGCTTGCTGAAGCCAGTCCGATTTTGTGCTTGTTAAAATATTTTAGCCCTCTGAATACTGGGGTAGAAAATATTTAAAGCAACATCCGGGCCGCCTTATAACCTTCCTGCCTTATCGCATCCACACATTTACCATAGCCAAGCGTGATACATAGATACTCATTTACAGCTTTGCAGCCTATTTTGTGGGGGGGGGGGGGGGGCCCCCCCCCCCGTTTCCCAACGGGGGGGGGGGGGGGGGCCCCCTCGGCCCCCCCCCCTGGATCGACGCCTATGTGTACCAGTATTTTGTTCTATACGTTCAGCCAACCCATGAACCAACAGCCTATCTGACATATCTTGATTTCCAGCAGCCGTGAAATATGGGCAGCCAGTGCGCCAAGAGCAGCAAATTTTAGCATTCAGAGGGAACCCACCTTGGGATCTCACAAAATAGGCTCACCTAAAATGAAATAATATCCAAAATAATTTTTATTACTATGTCCAACTCACTCGTTAATTCTCAATTATGGTCTTTAATTATACGTTGTTTCTTAAATAATAATAAATCAACTTGAACTTCTACAGGACTGAGAATTGCAGGCACCTTGTGTGATATGCCAGGATGTATCCTCGTTTTGTAGGTAAAAACTGGAGGCTGCTTGAAACTTGGCTGACCGGTTTTTAATTGTCCAGAGCTGGGGAAACATAGCTTTAGGCAACTATTTTCAACAGCTGTTGGGTCCTTCATGTTTGGATGCCTATTTTGCTTCAGGCCTTATAGCCCAGTCATTTTAGGAAAAAACATGGGATTAATTCAAAGAAAGCTGAAAGTTGGCACTTAAGTAGCTACCAATGGTGTATGAAACATACTAAAAGCCCCCTAGGCTAATACGCTTGCTTCTTCCGGTACATTGGAAAAAGGGTGCAAATAACATGTCATCCATACATGTAGTAGGATGGCTAGAGGGTTGAATTGTTCACTTATTTTGTATGGATGCAGATGAAGGGTAGCCGGAAAAAAATAGCTATCATAAGACACTTAAACTGTTTTCAGAAATTGTATACACCATTACCTCTTCAACTTTAAATAGGCATGCGGCAGTGCCCTTTGAATTCGAAAATCACTATAACAACCAAGCGTGAAAAATACCATTCGCGTGAATTAACGGTGATATACTTTAAATATGATTTTGGGGTTGAAGGGCTACGTAAAAGATGTATATCACCTTTCCTGTTCAGAATTGTGTGCTGAACGTTTTTGCATCACATTATGCTTTTGATTTGTTGACGGTTAAGGAGTTACAGCCAAAAAACCGTTTTGGGTGAGGAGGGGGGGTTGAACTTGCTATCATAGCTATTCTTTTTCCAGTTATCCTTTAAATAAATAATAAATAAATAAAACATTTTTTTGCAATTGCAAATGGTCAAGCAAGGAACGGGGGATCACTGACAGCCTACCAAATCTAAAAAAAAAGATATAAGAAAGTAAATTTCAAATGATTTATAAGCGAGTGCACCCCGATTGAGGGTATGTCAATGACAAAAAAGACATGAGGGATAGAGAGTCTCATGTCAAGTTTAGGGGTAGAAATGTTGCACGAATTTCTGGAGATTTATGCGGGTTAAAAGTTTCCGGAATATGTCTGCAGAACAACACGTGACCACCTCTTCGGGTAGGGAATTCCAAACACCAATCACCCTAACGGAAAAAAGGTTTCGACGGCAGTCTAAGTGAGACGCCTGTATTGTAAGTTTCAGAGAATGTCCTCTGGTGCGAGTTACATTTGAAAAATCGAAGAATGGGAGGTCAATACCCAATAGACCATGAACAATCTGGAAAGTGAGGATTAGATCGGCTCTCAATCTCCGAAGTTCGAGTGAGTCAAGCTTTAACAATTTCAGGCGTTGACCATATGTCTGGTCGCGGAGGCCTTGAAAGGACTTAGTATACCGTCTCTGTACCGCTTCTATCAAGTCAACGTCGCGAAGCAAATAAGGAGACCACATAGGACTGGCGTACTCAAGAATCGGTCTAACATACACCTTAAAAGCCCATACCTTGTCGTCCCGACTGCTAGATAGAAAGCATTTTTTGATTAAAGCAGTACGTGAATACGCGATGGCTGCAATTTTGCGACAGTGCAGGCTGAATTTAAGGTTTTTAGAAACCAGACACCGAGGTCTTTGGTTTCAGTTAACGAGGGGAGAGGATGTCCATCAAGGTAAAATGAACATCTACCAGTCAGTCTGGTCTCCGACATGCATACAATTACATTTAGTTGCCGAAATCGGCAGCTGCCATTCTTTTGACCAATTAATGACACAATTAATCTGTAATTTCAACAACTCAGCATGCAAAATCCAGCTTCAAGTCGTCAGCAAACTTTGACTGGTTTGCCGAGGACGGCTCACAATTAAGGTCATGGATGTAGATCACGAAAAGTAGCGGGCCCAAGACGGAACCCTGGGATACACCACTTATTAGTCTAATCTGAGAAGATTTAGAGTCCCCGAATATTACACATTGTGATCTGTCATGTAAGTGCAGCCATACCCAATTTCATTATTTTCACAGTAAGTGGACAATTCAATTCTCTAGCCACCCTACTACATCTATGGATGCCATGTTCCTTACGCCCTTTTTCCAATGTAGCGAAGGAAGCAAGCGTCTTAACCCAGGGGACTTTTAGTATGTTTCATACCCCATCAGTACCTACTTGTGTGCCAACTTTCAGCGCTCTTTGATTTAATCCCATTTTTTAGCTAAATTTAACCTAAAATGACTGGGCTATTGCGTCTGCCTACAATTTTCAACCCCATGCTCCACGAAGCCTAACATATTTGTATCAGGAGCACTTCTAGATTGAAAAAGTCCTTACTTTTTTTTTAACGTGTGTATTTATTGATTTCTGTATGCATTTACAGTCTTATACGATGTTATACTGCGCTTTAAATTAAAAAACGATCTGTTTGGTATTTTTAAAGACGCCAACAAAAGTGAACCTGGACTACTGCTTAGTGAAGAGTTTTATCACGAGGTAGAAGAGATCTTTCAAAAAAGTTTCCAAGAAAGTCAAGGTGATGAAACCAAGGGAGGTGTGATGCCTTGTTTTTTATCCGAACTTTTTATTAGCAACTTCGTTGACAATGACTGGCAGAAAATATTGTCATCCGCTGACCTGTGAACACACTTTCTGTCAACTTTGAGAGACTTAAACTGTTTTCAGAAATTGACGATTTATTTTTGTTTATTGGGGATTTGATGCATTGGCGATTTTTTTAATGCTGCAAAGTGATAAATTGTAATTATGTTTTTTTTTTTATAATTTGGAATGAAATATCTTTTAATAAAATAAGTTGAAAAACGAACCGTCTTACTTTGAATAATCAAAAAATTCCAAGACACGAAATCACGCTCAAATTCAAAATAATTGGTAATTCAAACAAATCGGTAGGATTTGTTTATTTTGAATTTGAGCGTGATTTCGTGTCTTGGAATAAAATAAGTGTTTTGAATTCATGTCAATTATCGAACAAAAGTGAACCCGGACTTCTGCCTAGCGAAGATTTTTTTCAAGAGGTAGAAAAGATTTTTCAAAAAAGTTTCCAAGAAAGCCAATATGATGAAGTGGGAGGCATTTTGCCACGTTTTCTGTCTTCACATTTTATTAGCAACTTTGTTGACAATGACTGGGAGCAAATATTGCCGTCTGCTGATCAGCGAACATATTTTCCGTTAACTCTTGAAAGGCTTAAACTGTTTAGGAATTTGGTGATTTATTTTTGATTATTGGGCATTTGTACCCTGTCGATTTTTTTTAATGCTGCAAAATGCTGAATTTTACCACGAATTCTTGACTCTTGACTCTTGTACTCTTGACTGTACTTAATACGTATTTTGTATTCAGATCAATTATTCCACGACGGAGTACTTGGACGGAGGCATTCAAAAAGAGTTGAAATATGCATTATTTAATCAGTTAAACCTAACAACTTGCAAGCATCAGTTTAATCTTTTAATCTTAAGTTTAGGAATATCTTGGTTTATTACGCGCCCATCGTTTCGAAACGAGCCATACTGGATAACGACTAAACTGAAGGCGATCACATCAAGCAACAATTTTAATACACTTATCTGACTGCCAATTTCCTTCTGTGCCATGCCAACAGTTATCCCAGGCAGATGAATGATAAAAATCGTATCCATAATAGTGAGGTGGTATGATTGGCATTTACTAGAAGTAAAGGGACAACAGGGAGGTTAAAGAATGCAATTGCAAAGGACTTTGGTTGGATACGATGTTGTTCGTAACACAGTTAAATAGTTCAAAGGATCGTTCTTTAAATTTTTGCATCTTCAATGAGACCACCTGACGTGAATGTAATTCTCTTAAACAGGACGGAAAACCAAATGGGCTCGAGAATTGTTAAATAACACACGGATGCCTTTTGGACGTTGTAAGACTGCGTGAGTGGGGAATTGAATGCATGACCTTTGAAACCAAAGGCGAAAAGTCCTACCACTAATAAGCCATATTGGGCACCTTCGATAACTACCAATCCAAACTCAGCCAAAATCAACCATCTGGAGGCAGTTTGGTAGCGTTAACGCACAGAATGTCCATTAGCAAACTCCGCTCTGCCTCCAAACTGGATGAGTTTGGTTGAGTTTGGCTTGGGGTTTTTGAAGGCCCTGAATGACATGGCTTAGCGGTAGGACTTTGGCCTTTGGTTTTAAAGATTGGGGCGTGAATTCCCTGTTAAGTCCTGACATATGTCCAAAACGTAACGCATATAAGTTTATGTCCGTGTCTGTAATAGTTATTGGCTAAAAACTATTGTTTATCGATTTTTAAACCACGGCTGCGATTATTTGGCCGCGAGACATGCAAATACGTCAAGGGGACGTAGCCCCCGAGACGATTTGCATGTCGAGCGGCCAAATCATCGCAGCCGTGGTTTAAAAATCGATAACCAATAGTTTCTTAACAAATAACTTATTTATATCACGGTTGGGACGGCAAGCTAACTCGTATTTAATTAAAACGTGTTTGTGTTTTGTGAAAATATCTCGAAATGACTGAAGGTCATTCCATTTTAGTTTACTGAGGGTGGAGTGGTTGGTAGACCGACGAGTCGTTTGCGTCAGTTTGTGAGGGAGTGGGCAGGAAGGATACGCAGCGTCGTTTCGTCGTATTTCACGCTAGCAACGTCGCTTGTGTTTTTGAAGCTTTTCGGAGTGATAGTACTTCGATAAAAGGCTGCAGGGATAAAATGACATTATGGGAAGGTATGTAATTCATTTTGAGCGTTTGTAGTTAGAGAATTGTTTAAAAACTACGGTAATAGGGTATCGGTATGAAAGAAGGTCATTGCATTTTAGTTTGTGGAGGGAGGGGGGGGGGAGTTAACGCAGCGTGAATGGCTTAGATATGGGCCTTAAGTAATTAAGTTTTGTACGTTTTTATTACATTACGTTTTTTTTTTCCACGATGTATTTGGTTGTTGGTGTGAGCGTTCCCAGTCGCGTGATCTGGAAGTGTCAAAAGTGTGGGTTATTGGCAAAAGTGTGAGGTAACTTGATAGCTCACACTTTTTGCAATGATGCACACTTCCGGTGTTGGTTAACGGGATTTAACCAACGGAAATTTAGCATGGTGTTGAGTTAGCGTGACGTCACAGCCGTGGTATAAAGTTATTTAATTCTCTTCTGTTTCCGTAGCTGACACTTTGATGATACTCTTTATTAATATTTAAAATAAAATGAACACAGACATTCGAAGCAGCTTTCGGAGGGAACTGTTGACTGAGAATTTGTCTGCCTTGAAAAGAGATACTTGATGCGGTGTCAGCGGCTCACAACCCTACTGTCTGCCGTCCTTCTACGGTTAAAAATTCTCTTTTTTTATTTTTATTATTATATTTGTTAAGATTGACAATTGGTTTTGGCCAAGCTTTAAACTTAGATGCATTATTTTATTTTATTTTATTATTATTAAGTAACATTGACACTGGAACCCGACTTATTTCCCCCCTTCTGTCCCTTCCCCTCCACCCTGCCCGTTACGTTTGGCGATGCCTTTGGGGACCATTGTGTCCTTGGCAGGTCTGAACTTGGTGATAAGGCATTCGTGACCCCAACCCAATTCCATCAACCTTCCTCTGCAGCCGATCCATTGTCTTCGTTGTATACTCTTAAACTTAGTAAACATCGGATGACAGTTAGCGACCACCAGGTCCTTGCCACTCCGGTTGCGCTTGGAAGAACTATAATAAATCGTATCACCCTAATCCAATAATGGAATGTCGCACGCATACGTTTAGCATTCGATATCTGAACTTTTGAGAGACGTCTGAAGATGCCTCTCAAGAAAAATTTCTTCCCGAGTTTTTTTGTTACAGTTTTCAGATGAACATTGTTTATAGCAACATACCTGTGGCGAAATAGATAGTATAGAGAGTTAGGTTGAAACAACTGGACTGAGGCAATAATATTTAAAACTGGGAATACTGGGAAGAAGGTTTTTGTCATAGTTACTGCCACTCGACACAAGAAGACGCTGATGCCAAATGAAAACAACCAAATGTAATGTAACCTGACCTAATTTAGGTTAGGCAGCTTTTTTTCCAACGGTCTTGCAACATTTTCTCGCAGCTATAAGCTAGAAAAACCTGCCATCTCTGTAAAGTAAGTCACCAATTAAGAATTCTGACACATTTTGGAAAACGTCAGGAGAAATTCTTTGATACGACTGTACACATTTAATCAAACAATGTGGTTAATAACGATAGCCACTAGCGTTGTTACCATGGCGATAACACTTTGGCCATCATAACTGGACTGACGACTGATTTCTAGTTGCCAGAATGCGTTGGGTCAATATTCTTTAGCTTAGGTTGCAATTCTGGATTGCAGTGGTGCTAACTAGTTTTGACAAAGAGCGGCGTTGAGCGTCGTCTCGTTGTCTCTTGCTGCAAAGTGCTGCTACCTCGTGAAGTTTTGCGTAACGTGCAAACGAGGCCGGCGTTTTATAACAGACGGCGGAGTGGCCTCGTGCAGTGATATTACTGTTTTAATTTTTTTTCCAGAAATGTTACTAGTCGCAGTGGATGGATGGCAAGGGGGGGGGGGGGGGGGCGCACAATGCGTCTGGAAGAACAAACAGATGGACAAGAAACAATAAGGAAAATTTTGAAAAACGAATTGTGATATTGGGTTTTGTATGGAGGTCGCATCATGAGATGCCGTTTACCCATTGGGGTAGAGATGTGGGTTAGGGGAAGGGCAGAGTTCCTCCAAACAAAGCAAGTTTTTGGTTTTGTTTTTGATTTACATAAACGACATTGGCTGTAATACAGTAATATGCAAAATTTAATTTTATTTGTTGTCGATATATGCCTGCTTTCTATAGACGTCAATCAAAAGGACATACCCTTTCATTATTTTCGTGCATCCTGAGCCAAATAGCTTTTGCAGCATTGACGTAGGTTTGAGTGAATGTAGCAAAACCATTTATCACGAGGGAAAAAATAGGGAAATGAATGCCTTTGCAACACTTGTTGCAAAACTTGGAGTCACACAAGAAAGCCAACATGGTAGCACTTTTAATGTTAGAAATTAATGAATTCCAGTCAGATTTTTACAAAATTAGTAAAGGCAGCAGCATTTACTGTAAGATTTGACCTGAACCTCCCATGTTAGAGCCCAAATTTTGACGTTTAATATATCATCGGGCTGTGAATATTTTTTTGATTAAATTTGGTGTGCAAGCTGTGTTGGACTAGGATCAACAAGCATACTGTTTTTGTTGTTGGCACGACATGTTTCCACTACGCTTTCTACAGATCTAACTTTTTGTCCCATGAAGCTGGTTTTTAGCACCTTTTCTTGCATCCCAGATTCAAATAAAAGCAACCTATTCCTCGAAATTAAGGTAACTTAGTTTTCAACGAACGATGTTTTTCGGGTTAAATTATGCAATTGCAAACATCATGAAGGTGTCGTAAATAATTCGAGGTTTTAATGGAATACATGGATTTGAAAGGTTATATATTTGTGTTCCTTAGATCATTCTGAGAACCTATTCGACAAACGAAACCAAGTGATGTTAAAGTTTCCCTGCATCCACAGAAGAACAAAAGAACATTAAAGTGCAATGAATTAATAATAATAAATAGAATAAGCACAGAATGTTGTAAGTAAAAACTAAAAAACAAACATCGTTTGATGGTTTAGGGTAAGAACTTTTGAATAACTGTTTTTGTGCGTACTTCTTAATAATGTCCCTTTGACCTTATACCCTATTCGATGTAGGAGGTAAACCAATGACTATTGTGTGCGTATATAAACCAAAACTGGTAAAAAAGACCGCCAAGTTCCGAATGGTTCGGCCCTTCAAAGGAGTGATATCAGCACACCAAAACATTCGCCAAGTTAATCGCACCGATTGATAGTTCGAAGGTTAAATGAAAACTAGAACATTGCTACTTTCGGTAGTTTTCATTTAACGTCCAAAGTATTATTCGGCGCGATTAACTTGGCGAATGTTTTGGTGTGTTGATATCACTCCTTTGAAGGGCCGAACCATTCTGAACTTGGCGGTCCTATTTACGAGTTTTGGTTTTTGATATGATATCACTTTAAATAAAAATTGTGTATAAGACTCACCTCAACTAACCTGCGGATGTGTAATAACGTGCCACATCAACAATAGCTTAATTCTAATATTTTAATTTCGTATTTCACTCCTTTGAGAGGCCGAACCATTCTAAACTTAGTCACTTCTTATCAGTTTAGTAATTTTTTTTTTTTAGTTCATATCACTCCTTTGTGAGGCTGAACCATTCTCAACTTGGTGGCCTCTTT
Source organism: Lithobius niger (assembly GCA_023313725.1). NCBI lineage: Eukaryota > Metazoa > Arthropoda > Chilopoda > Lithobiomorpha > Lithobiidae > Lithobius > Lithobius niger. The sequence continues at coordinate 91,284 of JAHWFP010215034.1, forward strand.
ACAGTTTTAGTCTTTATTTTGGCACTCCTTTTTTGACAAAGTTGTTTAAATTTGTGACGACACACTAGTGTGAGTCTAGATATGCACGTCAGTTTACACGTTGTCATTGTCCGAAATTTGACCGTCCAATCAGAGACGATGCCGATAATACTAGCAATGGTTATAACAATACTTTCGTACTTACGCGCCCTTCCACGATATTCCTGTTACACCCTCAGGCTGTAAACCAGAAAAAGTATGCAGTTTGTATCGTACTGCAGCCCTCGTCAAATTTCATAGCTGGAAGCCTTCCAGCTGTCTCGTTACTGGTGAATAATTCACCTTATGGGGATGAGCGGACTAGAAGAATTAGTAGAATTAGTAACACATTTGCAACGTTATTGAGGGTCAAATTTTGTATTGAAAGCTACTTATAGCTAACATTCCTACAAAACTTAATTTTTGTCAGGTGGGTCATTGCTCTCTATTTTACCATAATTTAAGCTTTTATGCCGCATTATTATTTTTCCCCAAGTACCTGAAATGTGTCAAACCATGCTTCAGGATATTAGACTGACGCTATGGCGTCGCGCTACAGTGGTTTACAACCTTAACAATTGAATTGATGTGATGTTTGTTGTCTAACTTGGCGTGACACACTAGCGTGTGTCTAGATTAGTGCCCCTTTGCACATACCCAATTTAAACGAAAGAGGTAAACTAAAATAACTTCTGTGTGCATATTTCTTAGAAATCCCCATTTGACCTTACCCTGTTCAACATATTGCTCTGTAGATGTGCCCTTTCCATAAGGCCTTTTCTAATTGGTCGAAATGTTCAGGGGTTAGG
>JAHWFP010215056.1:0-12854 GCA_023313725.1 Lithobius niger
CACCTTTGCTCGCTAGTCTCTTCTACTTCTGTGTCACCCCACACACACATCCTCTTTTACGTACTGGCCGTCTCTGTCCTCCGCTCTCTCCCCCTCCCCCAACAATCATGGGTTGCAAATATTCCAGCCCTGAGCTATCTTTTCGGGAAATGGGAAGAAACTGCGGCCGGGGAAATAACTATGTTGAATTAATTACAATTAAGCGTCACTACGCATAAAACGTTTCACCACCACATTACAGTAGAATATCTTCGCCACCAGATTACAGCAGGAGGAGGGATGCAACCCCCCCCCCCCCCCCAAAAAAAAATACGGACCTAGCCACGTTGCGCCAGCCTCTTCTCTGTTACGGAAGCTGGCCGCCAACCCCAACCCCTCCTTGCCACCACGTAGCGCCAATCTCTTCCCATCCGATGCAACCCACCCTCGAAAAACCACTTGTACCAACGGCCACTCTGGGAGGGAGTAATTAATGCCAAAAATTATAACTACGCAACACTACTCCTATCCAATATCCACCACCAGACGGCAGCACCGAACATTCATGTCAGCCAAGCTCAGCAACCTCACCCAGCCTTAGTTTTGCAACACAATTATCCGCGGCGGCAATATTTTTTTTTTCCCTTTGTCAGAACAGAGGCCAACAAAAATTACAAACACGAAGAGCAAACGTGAACTGAATGAGACTGTGAGCAAAGCTAAGCAACCTCACTCGGCCTTGGTTTTCCATAAAGTATTTATCCACGCCAGCAACAGATGGCGCAGAGGTGTTTGCCCAGACACCGTAACTAAGTTTGGGCGTTGAGTGGAGAATTGTGTTTTTTTGGTTTTTTTTATTTGTGTTGCTTTTCTCAAGTGTGTGCACCATATCAGAGGTAATGGCATTGAAGTACTTACTGCACCGAGTAAATTTTACTTAGTCAATATTTCCTTGAAAACCACATTTTTCGTGAAGACTGAATGTAGTACATCTGTTACTAATATTCCTTGATGCAGGGCATGAACCCTGCCAACAATGGCTCGTTATACTATCACAACAATGTCTCGGTTACTAACAATGCAAATCGTTGTTGTACAAATGTGTTCAACGATGGTTCGGCAACAATGCGCTAACACTGCCCTTTATTGCAACAATGGCGCAGAGGTGTTTGCCCAGATTCTCAAATGCTCGTCCTCATCGCTTTCCCCGCTAGCAAATTATGACGTTAGATGGAAGAATTTATTTCCGTGATACAAAAAATGCGTTAGTAATAGTAAGTAGTTAGAAATTCGGCAACTATTGACATTATTCACGTCGTTTTTTAAACAAGAAGACCGTTATCTTTGTCATTAATAGTGACTTTTATGGTGTCAGGCGACCCAAGTGTCCCGATCAAACAAGTTTCAGCCTTCTCTGTTGCATTGTTCTTTATCCTCAGATGCCAAACAATCTTTGCTGTAAAGACACAACGTCGCCATGCTCATATATATTTTATCTGGATAGGTGTTATTGTTTATCATCTTGGCAGGTGACACACTAGTGTGTGTCTTGAACTGGAGCCATACATTTCTTATACTTTGTGTTAGTACTACACCTTACATGGGTTTTTCTTATTTCACGATTTTTTAATGTTAACTTACTAACATTGTGTTTTCTACACTTTAGCATGTGTGTGCATTAGCAGTAAAATGGATTCGGAAAAATATCATCCAGGAACAAGCTCAACAATGTTTAATTGATCTTAGTGAAAATATGTTGTTGCAGGCATAGCATTTCAAGTACTGTTTTACCAGCAAAAGAATGTAAGGAATGGACTATACAGTATACATATCTGGATAACTGAGCCATAAGTGCATGTGATAAAAAAACTATGTCCAATATTTCGGTATCAGGGGATACATTAAAACCATTAAAAAATGCCTTACATTGCCATAAGTGGGTCACCAAACGTGGTGCAGAGTTTATCCTGTAGCAAGAGCAACGAGCAGTTTCAAGAAGGAACCTCCTTGACGCTGCTCGTTGCTCTGGCTGCAGCACAAACTCTGTACCACGTTGGGTAACACACTTATGGCAATGCAAGGTGTTTTTTTAATGTTTTTATGTTTTTACTCTCTGATGAAGGTGTCACCATTTTTATCTATTCCCTGATACCGAAATATTAGACGTTGTTTTTTATTGTATGTGCTTTTAGCTCAGTTCTCCAGATAGCAAAAGAATGCTTCTTCACCTTTAAATCTTTACAGGGAACCAACGTTGATGGCCTTGTGGAAGCCATTCTTACGCAGGCAGAGTTGATGCAGCTCAAAGGTGATCCCAAAGGATTAGTAGAAGGCTCAGTCATTGAATCGCGTTTGGATAAAGCTCGTGGGTGAGTCATTCCATAGAATTGTGTAAATCATAGGGTGCATTGTCAGTAGTGTTTGTGAACCGTTTGGATGGGCTGATCTCTGTATTTACTTTTTCTGAGGTGTTCGATAACCTTCATACAAACCTTTACAACGTCAGGCATAGTGACTGTATATATCCTTTGACTAAATTATATTTGTAAAACACTTACTGTTATGTGATGCACGTGGAAGTAGGTAAGTTATAAGAGTTTCTTTGTTCCACCCTGTCACGGTGAACTGTCCTATCAAGAAACTACTTTCCTGTTTCGTCTTTCATGTAATCTCACCTTAGTTGCTTACTTTGATAATTCTGTCCTTTAGCCACTTTTTCGCTTGGCGTAATTCTCTCAGGCGACTTGATATTCCATCTTGTCAGTCCAACGTCAATTATGCAACGGTGTCCACAGGCACTGAACAGTGGTTGGTAGCCAGGTGTTCATTTCAAACTAAAAAATTTAAAAACTTTCTGAACACTGCTGTTGAGTTTTAAAGAGGTACTAAAGTAATGCAATTAAAATTATTTTAGGGTGAAAATCTGTAGCTTTATAACGTGTATGCAAAAACAGGTAAACGGCATAAACAGTGATAATATTCGGAAATCTTAAAATACAGGAAACACTTTTATCACCTCCAAGAACATTGCAACAACAGTTCACTTAAATTTTCGAGGAAGAAAACACCGTTCCTCTTCTTCAGAAGTCCACACCACAGCAGAGAACGTTCGTTCGATGGGCGAACATGGAGTGAGCACCCATCGAACGAACGTTCTTTGCTGTGGTGTGGACTTCTGAAGAAGAGGAACGGTGTTTTCTCGTCGAAATTATAAGTGAACTGTTGTTGCAACGTTCTTAGAGGTGATAAAAGTGTTTCCTGTATTTTAAGAAGTTATAATTTGTAGTTAATCAACTGTCAAATGGCGTATTTCCTCCATAATCACTAAATTTCGCAAAGACACTCAGTCTCTCTAATTTTCATCAGTACCCCTGCTGTCTTCATCACGCTCTGCAAAGGTGAATTTACGTCTCTGGTTACATCCTTGCTTATTGCCTGGATTTGAATTTGGCCAAACAAGCAAGCAAGGAGTACCAGAGACCTAATTCACCCTTGGAGAGCCAGATGAATACAGTAGGTGTACTGTTGAAAATTAGTAAGACTCCGTGTGTGGCTTTGTGAAATGGAGCGTTTATGGAGGAAATAAGCCGTATGACAGTAGAACTAAAAATAAAATGGCAATGCCAAAATTGAATTGAATCGATTGCAATGTTACGGTAGAGTTCTGTCACAGTAATGGTAAACAACGACGATTACAGTGGCCAAATTCAGACATCGTGGGAATAAAAAAATGACACACCACCAACAGACTTGCAAAAACGAAAGTCCATTTGAATTTTCAGGGAAATCACCGGTCTTTTTCAAAACAAACACTATTCGACAACATGTGACGAATAATTCGTCTCGTAAAAAGTGCTTCCAAGGAAGGGGACTGGTGAGTTCCCTAAATGTGGACTTTCGCTTTTGCAAGTCTGATGATGGTATAAGTATCATTTTTTTATTCCTACGAGTAATGGTAAGGTTTCATATTTAACAAATTTATCTTTTAATTGTCTCAATTTATGTTCATTACTCCTTTGTGGTCCTTAAATTTCTGTTGACAATTCCTGGAGTTTTAAGTTTACAGGCGAGTATGAACCCGGGTATTGTTCGTAAGGCTGAACCGAGCACATTTCCGTGCCGCGGCTGCCAATCATGCTGCCGAGAAGGGCCAAAAAGTGCCAAGAACAGTCAGTTATTGCAAGCCCAGTCCTTGTAAAAATCGAGCGTTGAAATATTGCCATAGCTGACATCAATAAAAGTTAGTCTACCAACAATAGCAACTGATAGTGAAATTCTGCTTCTTTGCAGAATAGTTCTGTAAGCAAAATTCCCTTGACGTTTGAAACATAAAGCAGGTCAGGAAAGTTGTGGCACAGCCGAGTTAATAGGACCCAAGTTATGTGGTACACCAAGCTTTGGTCCTGTCATGCTTGCCAATGTTTGGTTGCCGAAGCTCTGTAATTAAATGTGAATTTTTGTGCAGAGATGAATTAATAGTCTTTATTTGTTTTCAGAAATTTGAGCACAGTTGTAATACAACGAGGAACACTCAGAAAAGGAGCGTTTCTTGTAGCTGACAAAGCTTGGGCAAAGGTATGCTGTAATAGCATGGTGTTAAAGCAGCGTGCTGTAATACGACCCATTTTTTAACTGTTTCTTGCTTCATTACAGGTCTAAAGCTTCTTATTTCTTCCTTTAGGCAGATCGTCACTAGATATCCTTTCTAAAATATGCCAACTATATGATGTTATTGTTTATGAATAGAACCATTTTGTTTGAGAATTCCATCTTTATGGCACATTGCAGAAACTAAATTTATTCAATAATTTTTAGTGTCATTTTTGTGTGATAGTCAACAAGCCATATCGAAAGGATTCAAGAAGAAAAGCATTCCATTTGCGGAAATTTGTGAATATCTTCAATATTACTGGAATTGTAATTTGACTGATTTCGAGTAGAATAAAAACAGCAAAAGGAAAACACGTCCCTAATTTCGATCTAAAAAGGGTGTGGCAGCCCAGTCTTGCTGCCCAGCCTAGCTACTGGCATGAAGCAAGCGAAGCTAGTTATTTTTGCAGCGAACAGTTGCAGAGAAACGTCGCTCGATATTTGTTTTAATGTTCAAGGGTAGGCATTACAGAGACAACTGGCAGTCGGTGTGTGGATTTACTGTGGTGTGTTAACGACATTGTTTAGAAAAGTTGCTAGTTACTACACAACACCACAACAATGAACAACAAACTTGTCCACTTAAATTTTCAGTGGATTAAGGACGGCGTCCACGTTCATCATACGCTAGAGTACCAAACGGTACGTCCGTTACATAGCGTCGTCTGCTTTGAATTTGCTACAGTAGCATCGCACCACTGATCTTTACGGCGCGTTCTAATTGTGATCAAGTGGACATGTTTGTTGTGTAGTAACTTTTCTAAACAATGTGGGCATTACTTTATTAATTAGAAATTAAATTTGATAATAATTTTCAGAAGCAATTGCTTACCTCCAATGCAGCCTTGAATGGTTAATTTACATTGAAACTTTATTATAAATATGTATTTGTAGGTGCGCTCGATGTTTAATGAACACGGAAAAATCATCCAGTCAGCACCACCTAGTACGCCAGTAGAAATCATTGGTTGGAAGTCGCTACCATCTGCCGGGGAGAAACTGTTAGAAGTCGAGTCAGAGGTTAGTGTTTCTTTCTTGTATGCACTCTATATTCCATTGAGTTTTGCCGGGAAGGCTGTCCTAGGTTTTTATGCGTATTGGCAATTCGTGTAGTTATGTGGCTCCTGCTAATCAGGTAATTATTGTATAATCGATTATTTAGTGTAACAGTTTGTTGTAGTATAATCAATTCGACAAACGTGTGAGACAACGGGATAGTGCATACTAGGTGCGTAGCTAACGGAATAAAGGCAGAATTATAAATTCATTCCACGATCACTTTCGATAGTAAAATCAACAATAGAGGGAACAATTTTGTACTTTACACGGCTTATGGGAAGAATAAGGGCTCCTCACCGATTGATCTCTCGTTGGGCTAGAATGACGTAAAATGATCAACTGAACAACATTTTTGCATAAAATGTTTGGGGTAAAGGCTTCGTTAGGCCGTCAGAAATTATTGAAAGCCGCACTCTTTGCGCTGACTAGACGAGAGGCCGTTTTCTTCCCATGTTCTCAGCTGATATTTTTTCCCCGTAAACAGTTCAGATAGGTGGGTTGTTATTGTCAGTTTCGTCTGGTTTTGTTGTTAGTGTCAGTTAGGTTAGGAACCGGCTTCGGCATTTCACTTGAGGTAATGAACTGGTTGGGGTTTGGCGTTTTACTTGCCGGACTTTCGCCCAGTTTCATGCTTTCATGCGCGGCGCGGTGCTAACTTTGGACCATCACCACGGCCAAACGGTGCGTTTGCCCCAAAAATGGAAGAGGAAAACATTACACAGCAGGTAATTCTTAGTCCATTAAAAAAAAAAAATCGGACGAGAGCCCGTTTTCTTCCCATGTTCCCTTTACGCACGTGGCCCGAAATTCAAAAAAAGAGAAAAAAAACCTACCTTTAAATTTCACAGAAGGCACTACAAATTGATCCGAAATTGCGGAAACTTGTTAAATCATCATTAACATAACCTAACCAATTAACTGCCCCAGTATGATAAAACAAACTCCAACCAGTTGACTACCTCAGTATGAAATGCAAAACCCCAAACTTACCTAACCTAACTGACAATAACAACAAAACCACACGAAACTGACAATAACAACCCGCCTCTCAGAACCACCCAATAGAGAGCTTTGTCTTTTGTCTATGAAAATAATAATGTCGCGATTTTTTGTATAAGCAGTTTATGTATTTCTTTATGAAATTCTTGTTTGCAATTATATTTCAAACGTGTAGCGTTAGCGACACAGTTTCAAATTAATTAGCACAAGTTAGTTTTAGTCTGGTTACAGGTTAAGTCTGAAAAGTTAATTTTGCCGGCCCCTAGACAGACCGGCTGAAAATTGTTTCTATTGGTAGGAAAATAAATAACCTGTTAATTTTTGCATCAGTTCCTCGACCGTTGCTGTTTCCCTGGAGGTTTTTCAGTGCTGAGTAGGCACCGGCGTCGTAACCCAACTGCGCAACTGTTCCGCGCAGCTCTTCTCTATATAAAGCGCCGGTGCGCATTCATTCCTCATTATTTGTCCTGTCAATATGTCAGGCGGTGACACAAGAGGGGAGGTAGGGTGGGTCTGGTTATGTATTTTCCTAGCAATAGAAATTTTTCAGCCGGCCTGTCTGGGACCCGGCAAAATTAACTTTCTATTGCTGGAAAATACGATAACCTGAATGTGCAAGGCCCATAATTTCCTAATGTTACAAACCTGATTGGGAAAGACTTGCGAGAGAAGCTTGATGTTTAGTGGAAGATTGTGCGTAAAGAACGGCCCGTGTGACACAGTAGGCAAGGTTGTACAAATTGACTGAATGTATAGCAGACATCGGCAGTTACGAATTCCAACCGTGTTTTAGATTGAAATAAAAAAATGTAAACAGAGGTTGAACATACCTTTAAGGTTCCTGATGACCAGGGAGTCGAACCGTAACCGAAAACCGGTAAAAACCGTTTGAAATTGCCGAACCGAAAAACTTACAGGTGGCATTAACCGTAACCGTAACCAAACCGAAATGAAATATTGGTTATTTTTTTCGGTTCTTGCGTGTTTGCTTGATGTCACTTCTGGATCATCATTGTTGTTTTAACAATATGCTATCCTGAAATAGCGGATACAGATTTACCAACAGTAACTAATAAAGTTTTAATAACGAATGTGCAGTTAAGTAGTTACAATTTGCCTGAATTAAGTTTGGTTCAGAAAAAAATTGACTGCTAGCATGCCGTTTAGAATGATGTTAAGCTAACTAAGCAGTAAGCATAATTATGTCCCGCGTGGGTTCACCCACAATGCCATATCCTGCATGGGTTCACCCACAATGCCATATTTCGCGCGACCATGAATAGTTTGCAAGGTAACAATGATACACCAAAATTTTAGTAACATTCTACCCCTCCCCCTAACCTTTCTCCGCATTACAGTTGTATACGAACCAAAGGGGGGTGGGGAGGGGGAAAGCGTCGAGCAAAGGTCCAGACATTGTCTTCTCTGGACCAGGCCTGTATGAATAAGATAGGGTGGTGGAAACTGCAATGACGTTGGGGGACCATTAAGCAATTTCCCTTACTCTAGTGCTTTGCCTGGTTTCGGTAGGAAGTGCTTTGAAAGAATTATTTTTTTTGTTGTTGTTAAAACTACTTTAGTTAGGCGGCCTACAATGTAAACCTCTGTTAAAATGAGTGAGCTACTTGTTTTACGGCTCTGAACAAGTGATACTCCATTAAAAAATTGTTGACTTTAATATTACAGTAAATTTGTAAGCTTTGCAAATCTGAAACTAAGCAGCTAAAAATCTTTGCAAATTTGCAACTAAAGAGCAACTAGAAAGTTACACAAATTTGCAAACTAAGGCCAAACTTATTTGTTTGTTGTTAGTTGTTCGAGCAAATCATTATGGCCAGTCAAGTATTAAAACCGTAACCGAGTAAAACCAGTTAAACCATAACTGGTTATAGCCGGTTAAAACCAAAAAATAAAAACGGTTCGAACCGAAATTTTAAATAAAGCTGAACTGTAACCGGAAACCGAACCGAAAAAATAACGGTTCGACTCCCTGCTGATGACAACTACAGTTAGTAGTTGGAAAATTTGCAGATAGTAGACTATTTTCGAAAGTGTGCGTTTTTGTGATTCTCGTATGAAATTTTTTGAATCGTTAGAGTGTTTCACAGTATGATGAATAACGGGCGTTTTTGCTGATAACCTGTTAATTTTTGCATTAACAGTTGAAGGTCTTGTCAGAGTCTGGTGGCGGGCACCGTCCTGAAGGGCACCCAAGGGTTACGGGCCAGCTGCTTCCCCAAACGTTTCATCAACTTCACATTTTATTCAGAAAACAGGATAAACAGGAATTATGTCTCTTTCGTGAGATTTGGGTTGCCCTGAAAAGGACTTTTTTTTTAAGAGATTGTCTTGCTTCCGTCTTCGTTTTCTGAATGCTTAAGGGGGCTGGATTACACATCTAGCAGCTACGATGGGTCCCAGACGATGTAGTCCACTGGCTTTGTTCGTCATCTCTGTGAAGTGAAGACGGAGCTATTTCACCAGGAGGCTGCCGATAGGATGTCCGAGATTGAAACAGAGTTGTGGAATGCCTAAGAGGTGGAGAATGCCCTTAATTCGTGCGCTGTGACCCTGATGCCTTCGTCTGCGTGTCTTGCGTTGGAGTCATCATATGTGGCTTGGATGGTGTCTCGAGTCTATTTCGAGATGGTGGCTGCGGAGGTCTCACCGAAGTTCCTCTCAAATGGGAGGAAGTGTTGGGTTCTTCCTTTCCATAGGTGTTCGTTCGTGGTTCTGGAGATGTAAAATTGGAGTGCACGGACCGGCAGAGATGGCGTTCGGGTTCTTGTCCTACAATGTTTGTTAAGGCTGGAATCACAATTGGTTTTGTAGGTTCGCAAGGCTTTTGTGTCTTTGCACGGAAGTTAGCTGTTGGAGACAGTGTGACGAAGGTGTTGTCTGGGGTGAATATGCAGAATGCGGGATCAGCAAAGAGAGCTTGGATTTCGCTTCATCTTAGGCTTGATTCAAGGGTGCGAGGAATACTGTTTTCCTAGTTAATATGGCCATGGGGCTGTTTAGAAGAGGTTCATATGGATCCTTTAGAAGAAAATTTAAGACAATTGGGAGGTCCCAATCAGGGAAGGTTCGTTTGACTGTTGGTTGTTCCATTTCGAAAGATTTGATTAAGGCCTTTGAAAAAAGAAAAGTCTCTGGCCCTCCCGCAGCGATATTCTGACAGGAAATAAAAAGAAACGAAGCAGCAAAAGTAGCTGTTACACATCAAAAATGCTGAGTGGAGAGAAATGAAAATATAAAATTACCATTCTTGTCTTTAAACAATTTTATGAACACGTGGTAAGCAGCATTACGAGGCAGTGTTCTTTATTTCACCCAAAATAAAAAATAATTCCCCAAAATGTACGGAAAAATAGTGCCAACTAATAAAAAAAAAAAATATAAAAAAAATTCCGCCCACCCGCATGGATTTCATGAGAAAAAATGCCTGAGAACCAACTTTCTTTTTTTACGTGGCCTAAGGAGGTGATTTTATAGTCATCCAGGAGGTGAGGTCTTCGTGCAGCTTTAAAGACCGTATTCAGTGCAGAACGGTATACGAGTATTGTTGAACCTTTAAGTCTTTTGGAGAAAAGGGTGTTAAGGAATTTGAGGAGGTCCGAAACAGGGTGGGGGTTGATGGGATTGACTTTCCCGCTGTCACACCAATGAAACCATCTTGTCCCGTGGCTGTTGTAAATTCTGTTTGTCGAGTCCTGGTTGCGAGGGATACGATTCTGGTAGCCGCAGGTTTATGAATGCCTGCCTTCGTGAGGAGTTTGATGACAGTTGGGTAGTCATCCGTGCAGGTGTATCGATGTCGAGTAGAATACCAGTTCGTACATCAGCCTTTCTGGGAAGGAAGACGGCCGTCCCGAAAATCCATTTTTACTTCGCTAGTGAGGAATTCTGATTCCAGATATGTGTCAAAATTTTTTGTGGCAGTCGCAGCCTCTCCCGAAGGGAGGAAGAAAGAGGTATTACATCCTGGTCAGGGCGGAGGGAAGTCTTTATCAAGTTCCAAAGGATCGCTACGGCCTAGAATGGCGCCACCATTGCACAAAAGACACGTGAGTAGAGTTGTGGATTGACCCAGAAGTAGTTCTTGCTTGATGTTTTTGTCCCGGAGGGCAAAGCCAAATCCGGTGGTGAGTCCTCGGTTGATGACGGGAACATCTGCGAGCTTCGAAGGCTTGTACCGGAAGCAGTCCGGAATGATATCTTCGGCTGTTTTCACCAGTTCTGGTAGAGTGATGTTGATGGATCCGTCAGGGGTTGGATCGGGAAATCAAATATGTCGGCCATTCGAAGGGGCGAATGAATTTTCGTTTGCATTTGTGGTGGTTAGTTGTGGCATTGACATCATGCTGCCGAATGGGTTTGCGTGAGCATTCGTTGATGAGGATGTATTCGCATTCGCCATTGCAATTGTTCTGTTGAGCAGGGATGCTGTGTTAACGGTTGAGTCGTCGAGGTCGTCTGGGATGGGGTCGGCAGTGATTGCTGGTGGGTCGGGCAAATGTTTGGCATTCTTCGGGTTATGCCTATTGCTGGCAGAAGAAGATGTTGAAGTAACCCACTCGGCAGTTCTCTTTGCTTTAATTGAATTTGTGACAGATGGCGGCGGCGTGGTGGATCGGTGGCCAAATTCTGCATTCGCACGGGTCATGAGGCGATGCACTTCGGAGTGGGAGACTGACGGTGGCCGGAATGAATGCAACGACAGGTCCAAAGGCTGGTTTGGGGAGAGAGCCGCAAGTTGCATTCGTTTCCTTTGTTTTTTCAGGCGCAGGTAGTCGTCACAGGCTTCTTGAAAATCAGTCTCGAAGGAAGAGAGGTGGAGGTTGGAACCTGGTGAATGCTGTCCGGCTTGCAGCGGTGAGGTGGTTTCCGTGCCGGGGAGGTGAATGGCGGCCGCAGGTAAGTTGACGGTTTCATTCACATTCGCATCCAAGAGCGGGAGCAGGACCGCAGAAATCATAGTGTCAGGGTCGTCAACGAGCACAGTCGGGGGACGGGAAGAACTCTCTGTAACCTCGGCGGACATCCTTCTTCTTCAAAGGCGTGGTTGGCTTGTAGATCTTCTAGACGAATGTCGGAAAACAGTCCGGCAAGGACACGCTCTGGAGGAAAAATGAATGAGGAACGAATGCGCTACAGCACTTTATATAGAGAGGAGCTGCGCGAAACAGTTGCACAGTTTGGTACGACGCCAGCGCCTACTCAGCACCGAAAAACCTCCGGGGAAACAGCAACATTCGAGGAACTTACGCAAAAATTAACAGGTTATCGTTTTTTCCAGCAGTAGAAACTTTTTTAGCAGTATTATCCACTAAAGCTAGAGGGCTGTTTTATTGGAGTATGTTCCAATTCAAAATCAAGGAACACGGTAGTGGTCCGCCCGCCAAGTTCAATAATTGTCACACTTCATTGTTACTTCATTGTAAGAAACTCATTGTGTAATTCTTGCATTGTTATTGCATGGCCACTAGCTTTGGTACTTTAACAAAAACCAGAGCTGAGCGTATTTCACGATGGCGAGGATTATGCTGCGAAACAGCTTGAAAATTGTTGGAAATGGGCAGTCTTTGTGCCCTGACAAGCAATAGTTGTATTTCAATCAAGTGCACAAACTGTATCAAGGTGATAAAAGTGCGTGAGATCGTTGATTTCAGCTGACTGCTATATACTGACTACTAATTCCGCTCATATAAAATAAATTATGCGACAATGAATGAAATTTGGTATTCATCATTTTTTAACTCCAATACGTGCCTTTTAAGGTTTGGCATTTGGGGAGGCATTAACTAAAAAGATTGCAATCATTTGTAATGCTATTTTTCTGTATGTTGGGAAAACAGCACTGTTGATCAAAATAAGCATTACTCCTTATTAGAATGAGTGACAATGCAAATGGACTGCCAGAAATAATCAGCAACACAACATTGTTGATAAAATGCACGCAGTGCTTGCTTGTAGTAGGGTTTCATGGCTTCGGGCCACTAAGCTCTTAATAAATCCGCAGTCCGCGCTGCTTATTGTTAATGGTTGAATAGAAATCAGCAAACGCTTTAATTTATATGATTGAAGTCCTTACTCCAGCAAAACTTTAAAAAAAATTAATATCTCCGTTCGTATTCAATATTTTTCAACCAAACTTGGCCTGATAG
>JAHWFP010215067.1:0-39317 GCA_023313725.1 Lithobius niger
CAAGATGGCGGACTGGAAACAGTTGCTGCCTCTCTTATCATGTTTTAATTGCATACAATATGTGAAAATTATTGTGAACAAGGAATACAAATTTTCCCGAAGATTAAATACAGTTTTGGAATATTGATGCTCTTGTGGTTTATCTATCCCAGTCAGGAGATTTTTTTTTTATGTAAATATTTCACGGACCACAAATTAATTGATATTTTATACTGCTCACTTGTCAATCTATTCTAAGCTGTCCACAATGTTGGCGCCACTGTGTTTCTTCGTTAAACCTAATATTCAAAGCAACATTCCGTTTCTTTGAGCTATAGTTTTTTTTTGGGGGGGGAGTGCGGGGCGGGATTATTTTTAATTTTTCATAAACAATTTTAAACGACCTAAGCTATACCGATTTAAACGGCGAAACTATCGAAACTATCGAAACGGCGTATTTAATCGTAAAAATCGGTCAATTTTAGGCGTAATTTTCGACAAGTAAACAGATTAACGATACTATATACTAGCCGATACCGTGGTATCGGAACATCATCGGTATCCATAGTGTTCCATATTTCCCGCTAATGCAAGCAGGATGAATTGGCTCTGTCCACACTAACCTACTAGTGAGCTCTTCCCCTGGCATTTACGGCAAGAGAAGGGCCCTGTGATGCATGTTGCTCGTGTCGATAGTGGCATGTAAAACACATTAGGAATTTCCGATTAGAGTTTGCGCAGAAGAATTGTAACTCTCGCCTTTTGGAGCCATGGCTCCGGCTGGGAACGCATCAAACCTCCAAATCGGGGTGGTGAGGCGGAGGGGGGGGGGGGGGGCCCGCGCCAGCAGGACAAAATACAAAGCTTTAACATTAAACGGATGCACGGCCACGTGTCTGTTCAATGTATACAACCTCTTTAAATGACCCACGAGTTAAATTTTAATTACGATGAACACACCTTCATAACGATAAAAAAAAACATCACTTTTCTCCGCTCCTTGTTTAGAGAAAATCGAGTTTCCACCTAAACCCCGCACCTCCTGCCTGCCCCCCCCCCCCCCCACCTTAAACCAACCTTCCTGCTTTTCCCCAACGCACGAAACAAAGATCTACGAATTTTATGACGTAAAGTTTTGTATATTCAGAACTCCACGCAACATTACACGTTTTCGCCCCGCATTCTTCTTAATTACATACGCAATAAATTTGTATGTTTTTTTTTTTTCATTTTTTTTTTATTTTTCGATTTTCGAAATTTCTCTTTACGCACCTGTTGGCTCGAGGGTCTGCACGACTTATTATGCACGCTCGGAAGAGCCGAGATTTATTTCTCCCCGCGTGCACGGAATTTATTTTTGATGCAAATGCGCGTGGCCCCCCTAATGAATGTCTACGCACGCTCGCGGTGGCCCGCACGTGAATGAATGGACGCCGGGAACAACGAGAATTCTTAAACTTGACTTGAAGGCGACGGGTCTTTGAGGCTGGCTGGTGCACGATCTCCGTCCTTAAAGTTGACACAAATAATAGGTATACAAACACTCATTAGACGTTATTAGTAGCTAAATCAGCGGACGACATGTTAAGCACGAACACAGCTGGCCTTGAACGGCTATTGACGCAGGAGAGAGGCGAAAGGGGGAGAGGGGGTAGGGAGGGGTTTCCGTGACGAGTCTTCAAGTCGACGTGCAGTATATTCTCGATGCAAAAACCTCCGACCTTTTATTTACAAAACTACGATTTTTATCTATTTGGATGGCCATGGCCGGCTTCTGTTCATGTGGTGAAAACACCCCTACACAATGCACCTTTGTATAAGGCATATATCCTCATATAACGAACAGTTTTAGTCTTCTGTACAGCCGTACCGGCTGAGAAGACTATTGCAACGACTTTGTCCGTCCGTCCGTCGCTTTTTTAAACTTCGGAAAGGTACCAGATAGAGACGACCACTGTTTACAACGTTAGATTCAGCGTCAAAAGTTAAAAAAATTAGGCCTAAAAAATGAAAATAAGGCTTAAAATCACGTTACCACGGCAACGTCAAGTTACTGCGGGTCGCTGCTGGCTTCAGCAACAGAGTTTCTCCCGTCACTTCCCCACAGATCTATATAGGCTACGTTACTGTAACTGTGTGCTCGGAGGCGCACCGTCTTGCAAAAATGAATAGGCTTACTATACAACTCAAATCTCCGTTACCTGCTAATTACGAAATTAAAGCTGCACGTAAAAATTAGGCCTAAAAGCTGACAATTACGCCTAATATGTAAAATAAGCTTAAAAGGTAAACATTTTTAACCAACAATTCTGATGGTTAGTGCTTTTAGATTATATAATGAAGATAGCTATTGCAATACGTGATAGAGGTGTGCGCCATGCCATTGGTAGTGACGGAACTGTAGGATACAGAAACTCGGTTGCGACTAGGGTAGTCGCTGTAGCCTCTTGTTTAAGTGTTGTAAAGGTCTTTTCACGTCCTATAAAAACCTCCTTGATATTGAAACCAGTTTACAAAACGTTGTATCGACCAAGAACAATGAATCTACCAGACAAGGACAAGGCAAACCCAACCCCAAGTTGAAACTTGTTTTCCGACACTGAACAATGTAAAAGCTACAGCTTATGCACACCGTCCTCGCAATACAATCAAATATAATTATATTTTATTTGTCAGAATTTTTACACCCTGTTTAAAGAATTTTGCAGTCACTTTTTTAGCATTTCGTTGTAAAGGAACCTTCCGTATTAGACTTTCGCACCGAAAACCATTTTTAGAGCAAGGTTGTCCGTTATAAAAAGAGCGCTACTGTAGAATTCGCTACTGTAGAATTCATGCAAAGTCAGTAGCGTAAACAGGAATTTTTTAGGACGGGGTGGGGGGGGGGGGAATTGAACATCGGGAAGGGAATTTAGCTAAGGGAATTTAGCTAAGGGAATTCGCTAAGGGAATTCGCTAAGGGAATTTAGCTAAGGGAATTTAGCTAAGGGAATTCGCTAAGGGAATTCGCTAAGGGAATTTAGCTAAGGGAATTTAGCTAAGGGAATTCGCTAAGGGAATTTAGCTAAGGGAATTTAGCTAAGGGAATTCGCTACTGTAGAATTCGCTACTGTAGAGTAGAATTCATCCAAAGCCAGTCAGTAGCGTAAACAGGAATTTTTTAGGCCCGGAGGGCGCCCCCCGCCGCCGGTGGAATTGAAAATGGGGTCTAGAAATTTAGCTAAGGGAACTAGGAGGAAAGGGGACGGCGCTTTTAAGTCCTCCGGAGTCATTTCCAGCAATTTTAGTGTACTTGAATGGTTAAAAATTAGTTTTCAGGATTGTGACATAAACCCGTCATTTGTCTATTTTTACCAAGTTTTATTCTTAACTCATCTAAACTCGCCGGCCCCTCCTACAGATCCTGCTGTAGTTGATTAATTCGTAATGCTACGAATTAACAAAAACGTCGATGTTATATACTCTTAATAGAATCATTAAAACACTGTTTATAACAGATCTTAAAAATAATTAAAGAAAAACAAAAGAAATTATGAAGGAAAACAATTTAATGAATGTTGAGGATCTTAAAGTCTACGTAACAATTTTTAAGTATTACTTTGCACTAAGAACGAAATATGATAAATTAAAACATAGTACAATAGTCAGAAGAACAACTTTATCTACACCACTCAGGAGAAACCTATATGGAAAAATGCGTAAAAACTACAATGCAAATCATATGTTCAACAACCTCCCTGATAACTTGAAAAATATCAAAACGTTTAAGAATTAAACAAACTGAAAATAAACTTCTTGCTAGCAGGAAACGTCTCTTCAAACTCATAATACATACATAATTATAGTGTCCGCGGCCTATCTTGAGTTCGCCCCAGAACGAATACAGATAATCGATTGCATGTTTTCGATAGCAGAGCACCTTGTTGATATCCTAGATGGTTACAGAAACAATGGCGGCTGTCGATTAAAGCCGCTCCCTCCAGGAAGATGTCGCCGCTCATAAAATATCTGCAGGACTCAAGTTGCGCTGCGCGCACAATACGTATGTGTATTGTAACAAACCACTGCACTGTGATGGCATTATTTACTTTTTAAGTGATGATAATCTTGTTTATGTGTTATTCCTATTCTTAATGTACTTACTGCTTTTTAATGTTACTTTTCATTTATGTCAAGATTTTTTACCTTGAAAATGTAAACTGTTGCTAACACAAATAAGCATTTTTGCGCATGCTTCGTGTTATCTTTAAATTAAAAATTAAGGGGAAAAAATATTTAATGTGTACAGCACTCTGAAAATTAAAATTAAAACTCCCTTATAGATTGTTGCAAAGTAAAAGACGGAAAGTGCACAAATATACATTAAAACTCTACGTTTCGGGTCATTTCAGAATCATTATCAAAATAACAGCAAGTAAAAACAATTTATAAATAACACAAGAAAGCCTTGAATAGTTGCCAGTAGAATGTCCATCTTAACAAGGTAGGTCTTGCTGTTGGGTGCGCGGCGTATACTGAGTCTTGCAAGTATTTTATGAGCGGCTACGTCTTCCTGGAGGAGGCGGCTTTAATCGACGGCCGCCATTGTTTTGTAACCATCTTGGATATCAGCAAGGCCCTCTGCTACTAAAAACGTACAATCGATTATCTGTGTTTATTCTGCAGCGAACTCAAAATAGGCCGCGGACACTATAGGACGTGCTAAAAACGGACAGACCCGTAAAAATTTTTAAAAATTTAAAACTAGAAGGGGACTTTGATGCGTGCTTGTGGCTAGCACCCAAAGATTGAACGACTACCAATCAGGCTATCGTTCTTCTTCGGCTCACAACAATCGAAGTGCCCGTTGTGAGCTGAATCCAGTTTTTATCTGGGTTTGATGAGGCTCCTCTGGCGTCGGAATTTGTCAACTGGAATTTTTTTAAAAATAATTCGATGTAACTAGCTGTACCCCGGCGTAACATACGCCGGTCTAGCCCGTTCCCGAATACCTGAGCGAAATACTGTAGTGGGCAGTATGAAATGAAAAGGGTGCCGACTGCCCCCTGCTTCCTCCTCCGAACTCCCCTGCGGCCTACCCAGTTGTATGGTCAGATTTTCCCCCATACACCCCCCCCTCCCCGTAAACCCTTTCCCGTCCCGCACCACCTCCCCCGTCCCCGACCCGGATTCCCCTATTGAGTGGTCTGAATATCCCCATCCCTGCTCCCCCTCCATTTTAACCCCTGCTGATTTGTTTTTTTATGGAAGTAAATGTCTTTTTTCAATGGAGGACGCTCAATTGCCCGTTTCTCCGTTCTGATACCAAGCGCAATAAACCAAACAACGTTCGTGCATGCAGTGATTGTTACTGAACCAACTTTGAAACTCTTCAAGTCCGCTCTAAGAGTTAGCCTTATTAAAGCAATATTTCGATTGTTATTGAATGCCACACCCGTTTGTTTGACATTGTCGGTCACTCGCCCTCTTTCATTGTAGTGCATAATGATGAATTTGCTTGCCCAACCTAAGCGTATTACATATATAGATGTTTGAACCTATTGGTGTTGGGCTGAATGTGGTTGTGCACCTTGGGTTGTATTTGTAATTTTGTTTTTACTTGTTACTGTTGATAATGGCTCGGAGATGAGCCGAAACGTCCAGTTTTAATGTATATAATTTTGTGCACTTTTATTTTGTAACGTGCACTCTGAAAACGCTGTTCAGTGACGGCACACATCGCTGTACACCCGCTCACCGTACACAGGGTTTGTATACTGGCAAAACACAATGTGTGTACCGGTAGTTCAACAAACTGTGTCCAAGTGTATCTACCCGTACACACATTAGGTGCTAATTGCCAGTACACAATACGTATTTTTTTTGGTCGTCGGTTCGTCCCTGATCCATTCACCAACTAATATTAATGATAAATTTAATTAACCACTGCAGGAGTGGTTAGGAGCTAGCAGGGTTTAGAAGCCACTTAAACTCGTCCCAGCAAATCGTGTAAGGATTGTACAATTTAAAACGTAAATCAAGGTTTAAAACCAAAATTAGGCCTCTTCAGAAATTTTTAGAGACAAGTCCCACCCAATAAAAATTTAAAACGGTCGACTGAGCGTGCCTGTACAACTTCCTCTGGGAGGGCATTCCAAGCTCGGATTACCGTTACACTAAAAAAGCCCTTCCGGCAATCAAGCCTCGCGGGCTGGATGGCCAATTTATGCGAATGACCTCTAGTGGCCGAATAGAGGCATGGTTCGAACAATGGAAGATCAATTGGTGTAAAGCCACGCACAATGTTGAAGGTCAGAATGAGATCGGCACGTAGCCTGCGTAATTCAAGAGACTCAAGTACAACACGGGACAACCTGGTGTCATAAGAAAGCGTCCGCATTCCACATAATTTCTTGTAAATTTGCGCTGGACAGATTCCAGCTCGTCAATGTCACCTAGCAGTGATGGTGACCACACCGGGCAGGCATACTCGAGGATCGGTCTCACAAACACTTTGAAGGCCCAAACTTTGATTTTCACGTTTCCAGATGTAACGCAGCGGTTGACAATAGCGAGTCTCCGAAACGCTTTAGCCATAATTTGGGTACAGTGTAAGGAAGGTTTTAAGTTAGAGATCAGGCAGACCCCAGGTCGTTAACTTCAACATCGCATGGAAGTGGTTGATCGTTCAAGTGGTAATCAACAGTATGAACCTTAAAGTGGCACTATCACCGATTGAAAGCAGACGAAATCTGACAACATCTAGCGCTATGTAGTACTAACTAGCTCTTGCTTGCACCAATCGTAGGAATGCGTAATGACATTTCTTTTAACGAGACAAACAAGCTACGACATCCTTAATTACTGAGTGAAAATTTTGTTCGTCCTCGTGCACCTAGGAGCTAGCTATAACGGTTAACAATATCACTACCGCTAGATGGCGCCACGGTATTTTCGTTCGCATTTCAGTCGGTGATAGTGCCATTTTAAAGGAATGTTCTTGCCAGTGCCATTTTTCTCGATCCTCCACATCAAGTATGGCCCCAAAGTTTTAATTACTTACCGTTAGTCAATCCCTAGCTAAAAATCCGTTTTAAAATGTGGCGTCTATAGGAGATTTTCTGTTGAATATAATGGAACTTCATTTACGTTCGTCCCAAACGTATATGATGCATTGTGGGCTTACAATAACCATGACGTTTCATCAGTGTGTGCATGTACTAATTTTCTAATAATTACCATGACTTCAAAAATCTAATAGACTAATGCGGTAAAAATTAAATTTAATTATTCCAATAGATTGCGCAAGCAAAATTACAAGACACTAGCCTAGAAAATTATAAATTGCGATGTTAAAATACGAGAATCATTCCGGTTTGTGACGACACAATCTTTAACCTGATGCTGCTTCGTGTACTGTTCGCAAAGCCAACCGAGACAGCAGCGAGGAACGCAGCTACCACCCCAGCCGACCTTAGCGCTGATTAATTGCGTGGATTACGATCTGCGCGTGGCTGTCATAAGGCAGGCCGGGTGTCCCTTTAATAGCATTTTCACGTTATAACAAAAATTGCACTGGCATACTGGCATACTAATTTTAATTTATGTCCCTTTCGTCAAATGACATTCATTCAAATCACACAGCCCTAAAATGTCATCATCACATTCCACACGTATAGTAGCCTAACTCTCCCTCCTACATCACCAAACCAACCACAACCTCTTTAAACTATGAAACTCGTGGGCCCGCCGTTATCGTAAACGCCTCTGTAGATTCGAGTTGGCATTCATCAGCCGCCGAAGTCAAAGCCATTCCACCCACCCCCCAACCTCCCCCCATTACACCCACTCACTACTACGCTACTAAAAGGCCATGTGCGTGCTGTTGAAGCCAACCAGATCATTATCGCCGCTCCATTGAAATCATCCAGTGAGCACTTCATTTTCGCCGCTGCTCCCCCTCCCCCCACTCCCCCCTAGTGACAAACTCATTCATCACAAGCACGCCCAACACCTCACTCAGCCCGCCAGTACATAGTAGATTACTAGCCGCGCACACTCGTACCTCAGGGCTACACGTATTCAACCGAGCTGTCACACAACGTTTAAGCCCAGGTCCGAATTAAATTCTCACCGGAAGTGAGGGAGAGATTTACGGGAAGTGAGCTGCCACCGCAACCACGGTTAGGAACTCACTCTGACGTTTCTCAGGTACGACTACTTTAGCGTCAAGGTTTTCATTTCGCACCGACTAATAGTTCGAAAGTTAAATGAAAACTAGAAAATTGCTACTCGCGGTAGCAATCGCCAAGTTTTCATTTAACGTCCGAAGTATTATTCGGTGCCATTAAGTTGCCTAATAGGATTAACCTTGGCGGCCTTTCCCTGGCTTAATGGTATCACTACCTTCAAAGGCCGATCCTTTTTTTGAAACTTGGCGGCTTTTTACACCAGTTTTGGTTTTCGGTGGATATCACAACTTTCATAGGACTGTGAACGTACAAAATGTTCCACCGTCTTATCGTCATCTGTACATTCTTCTCTGGAGAAGTTTTATATCTATAAATTTTCACATGGATAATTTTCAAATTTACCACTGCCGTTAGATTAGCCAAATTGACACGGCTTAGTTTATTGTACGACCATTCTTCACATGCTTAGGTTTCTTCAATCCCAGTTAATAGCTAACAATCGCTGATTTCGTTCGCTTCGCTCACTCAATCAGCGCATGCCCTTTAGTTGTTTTGTTTATCCCTGTATCTTCCCCCTACGTTTTCACGAGTTCGGCAGCATTAGGATTTATTCTCGACATGATAAGATATGCTTTAGTTGCTATAATTAGCCGTTACATCAGCAAAATTTAGAATTTTTGTCACATTTGTAGTCATGAAGAAACCCCCGAACGACACTGTTACTAAACAGCAGAACGCGAAGCATTTTATTCTTGGGTTATTAACAAACACTCCATTAGCTCGTGGATGGTCGTATTGTTGCGTCACCATCATCTAACGTGCATCCCTTTATTCTAACGCAATCCACGGCAACGTTAATGTTTGCTTATTTTGTCCTTCGTTACAGATCAGTTTTTAGTTCGTCCAGGCTTTTACAATAAATCTAAAGACCAATGTTGATAGTTCAAGCCATTGTTGCTTGAAATCTTTGGCTGCAACTTGGAAAAAAATGAAATTTAAATTCGCTGGTTGCTTATTTCAAAACCCTTCCACACATTAGTTCTGACCCCCAAACCAACAAAAGGACCATGCTCAGATCACCATGCATCCGTGTGCAAAAGTTCAGGTACGTAGGCCTTCTCAATTCTGCGCTAGCCATCTGTGGGATTTAACATGGAGCCAGTGTTACTAGTTACTACCTAGTCAGTAACATAAAAACAACGTTATTGACGCATCCTTCTCTCTATGAATGGTGGACACTCACATGTCTGCTAGTGAGGCTGCCTTTTTATCATTAACAATAAATTTTTTTAACAATCAGACGTCTACAATGGGATGAATTACTGTTACTTGGCGGCGACACACTAGCGTGTGTCTAGACCTACTTACCAAATATTATTGTAAATATTATTTATGCGTGATCGCTTGGGATGCGCCCGAATGCTGTGAAGGTGCATTCTTTTAAATGCTGAGGCGGGTATAAAAAGGAGAGGGATCCGCACACAAATGGCTGCTTCATTTCAAAATTAAGTCGAAAAACATTTTGGAGTACATGAAACGCTGCGCCCTAATAAATAGTTGTTGTCATAATTAAACGACTTTCGATCATCCTAAAACACTTCAGACTGCCCAATGAACTCGTCAACAGTTTGATTTTACCACGTGTAGAATTAAAAATCTCCACACTGCAATTTGTGGACGATAGAATGGAAATACTGTTAAGGAACGTAACATTTTAAATATCCGCCATTTATACGAAGATTCTCCCACAGCTAGAAAGCCCCACAAACCCTCACAATACTACAGCACTGGCCGGATCTTGGATGAAAAATAACACAGGAGACTGGGTTGGACAAAATGGCCGCCACTGATGCCAAGGTCGAGTGGAATGATAGTATATAGGAAGGTTAGTCCTTCCCCAGCTCATTAAGTCGTTTTCCTGCCAATATTTCGTGTAACGTCAATGGCACCCGGTGTGGTTAGGCTTGTGCGCATGTGCGTAAGCTGTCGAGCTGCATTGTGACGTCAGTGGCACCACCAAAACCAACAGCCAATGGAAAAGCAATATGCAAAAAGGTCGGAAGAGCCCCCCCCCCCCCCAAAAAAAAACCCGGCTGATGCGATCGATTTGTCTTGCTGCCGCTTTTCATCAACCGAGGGCGACACCTTTCGTACAAAAATGCTGCCTTCCTTGAAACACTGTCTGGATGAAGGAGCATGTCGTTATTTACTGAAGAGCTATGTGCTGGCAAATAATTTAATAACTTTGTGGCAAAAATACGGAAATTGATTTATTTGTATACGTTTAGGCTAATTTCCGGGTGATTACTGGGATTAGGTTAGCGAATTAATAAGCTTTACAAGTTGGCGCTATTTCGCAGTAGATGGCGGGACTCTCCTAACGAAAATTCACCGGTGCGATTTGCTTAGCCAATTCCCGAATAGACCTCGAAGAGATTTTGTTGAATGAATGATAGTTTATTGCATATTGACTCGAAGTTTGTTATGCCAAACTTGTAGGAGTCTACAATATTCAATAGTTCTTAATATTTCAACAATATTTCACATAATTGAAAAAAGTAACTTAATAATAATACTAATATGGTGAGAAAGTATAAGGCAATAACATAAATACAATCAAGTCCATAGTTAAAGACAGAGTGGGTCAAAGATATTATAAATAATTGATAACCACAGCAAAAAAGGTACAAAGTTTTATGTGGAAGGAGAAGAAAAAGTGAAGATTCATCTTTAAATATTTTTAAGGCACATATGTGCTTTTAGCGTCCTTTTCAATTACCTTAATTTTTCAACGTTAAGTAACTGTTCAGGCAAGCTGTTATAAAGTTTTGGTATAGTGTATTCTCTGTTACGTTCTCCATACACATTTTTCAATGGTACTGTGTACCGGTAAGTGCTTTTCCTTAAAGTATAAGGCTTTAGACTTATCATTAGTTTTGAACATATGGCTATAGTACTGGTTGAGGGTCACAACGTAATCTCTCAACTGAGTAATCCTTAAAATTTTCATATTGGTGAATAATTCATTAGTTTTTTTCACAAAATGGGCCACCAAAGATGAAATGGGCCACCTCGTGGCGGCCATTTTGTCTACCCCCCTAATATTGTTGTAGGTCGGGCCGGATATTTTACTGGCCATGCTTGGGTTATGTACCCATGAAACACCTAACCCAACTAATCCGTGATTGAGGAACGACCAAAAGTGGCTTAAAAGCAACGGTTGATGACGTCAACCCGTGGGTTAAAAGCGCCGGCCTTTGAACAAACCCTACAAACCCTCCTAGCAAAAACGACGACAGCTTCCTGGGGTGGACCTTGACGTAATTGCCTGTATAGCAGTCCTCATTATAGAATCAGGTGCCCTTCTCTGTCTGAAAGGTTTTGAGTGTTTAACCTTAAGTGCTTTCCCACCAACCTACTGTTATTCGGTGCATACCGGAAGGGGATGCGGAAGTGGGAAGGGGGAAAGGAGGAGTGCGGTGCTATCTTTTGGGAACTTGCCTGTCCTTCCCCTTTATTTTGTCTCTCGACAAACCATGGCACTCCAGCAGGAAGTAGTTGACATCTTCTCGTGAGACGAGAGGTAATAAACAGGAATGAAGTAAAGGCATTTCGATACACCCTGTGGGGCCCCCCCACGTTCTCTTAACGGCTGGAGAAAGAAAAAAGAGTAGCTACAGAAAATTTGATATCTTTTTCCCTTTTGAGGTGTGGCACGGCAGTGCTAAATTTATCTTTCGACTTTAGTAGTACAGTCTGGAACGAGACCATAATAACGGTTATTCGATGCTGACCGAGCGAGGTAAGCGGACGTGGTCCTACTCTTTCGCTTTTGAGAATAGAATATAGAAGGTGCCGGCCTATAAGCTTATTGTGTGCACGGCGTTATCTTGAGTCCTGCAAGTATTTTACGAGCGGCTACGTCTTCCTGGAGGGGGCGACTTTAGTCGATGGCCGCCATTGTTTTTGTAACCATCTTGGATACCAACAAGGCACTCTGCTACCAAAAACGTACAATCGATTATCTTTGTTCGTTCCGCGGCGAACTCACGATAGGCCGCGGAAACTATAGACCATTTTGAAGGCGCAAGCGGCAGAAATAACGGGTAAGGCACCGTACGGCCATCCTTTCGGTTGTTTTTTGCTGCATGAGGGAATAAACCGGAGTAACCGGAGGAAACCCTCGTGCAACGGGCGGGAAACAACCGGAGAAAAACCCGCACGTTCCCATCACCAGGATCGAACCCGGGTCTGTCTGTGAGAAGCCAGAGATGACAGCCGGGACCAGGACGCCTATCGAATCTGACTTAAGGACACTACTTTTTAACTCGACCCTTAGTTTAGGTTTATTAAAGAAACGGAAAATTAGTTCAAAACATCAGATTATTTTGTGGATACGTTTGGTCATACAACAAATGCCTTGTTCCTGGCAACAAGGACAGGTCAACAAGTTCATGCACAAAAAATAGTATTTAATTTTCGAAACATGTTTCTTTCTTGGTCACCTAAAATAACAAATTACATACACTGATGAATAACGGAAGATGACAAACGCTTACCGGTACCCAAATGGTTGCTACGTACAACATTTAAAAAGGTAAACACAATAAAAATGTCCCTCAATGGTGACAGACGGCCCCAATTTTTACGCCATCTTGGAAAACGCATCCAAGACCACTGATTTCTAAATAACATTCAAGGGAAGTGTATCACGAACTTCCTGCCATTTTTCCATGATGGAAATTTTTTTTAGTGTTCATTACTCTGTCGATTTACTGCTATTGTATAAGCTTCGAGCTGGAGTCTTAATTTTGCAATAGGCTCACGGTAAATAATTGATGTGCCAGTGATATCAGTTGTAAATATTAGTATTAAACCAAGGAACACATCGGAAAAAATTGTCAATAGTTACAAGTGAGTGACAAGTGAGCTGCAATTGTGACGAAAAAATAAATGTGTTACTACCGTTTGTTGAAAAAAAAATTACAACACTGAGACTGAAGCTTGAGATCTGCACGAGGTACTCCCCCCCCCCTTCTTTTTGTTAAGGAATACTTAATAGGGTGGGGCGAAATTGTTCTTATTAAAAAAAAATTTTTTTTTATTTGAACAAGGCCAGAATATGTGGTATTGGCTGAAAATTAAAGTGTGTGGCATTTTATGTGACTTACGAGTTTTTGCCGTGTCAGGGGGTATCCGTCTACTTAAACCTTATTATTATTATTACCAATTATTATTAATTGTTATTATTATTATTGTTATTGAAACGAAATTGAAACTTAATCTAATGATTGAATCAGTTAAAAAATATAAATTATAAAATTAAGTGTATTAAAAGTAAATTAAGATTATTAAAGGCACATATCGATTGATTACGTCATTAAAATGTATTACGTATATTAAGTGTAATTGTTTCGTTTTTATGTATAAAATTGTTGTTAAGCATAAAGTTATGTATAAATATGTATAAATGTTTATGTCTACTCACATAAGTTTGCTTAATCAAACTTCGAGTATTTCTTTCATGCAGTAAAATTATTATTATTATTATTAATTTACCAGTATGGAGGACTGGGAAAAATATATGTTTAAAAAATGTTGAGTGTTGAACTTCCCATGATCTCCTCGATCGATCGCCGTACATTCCGCAGTTGAAGACGGCCTTGGGTGAATGTCATGGTGAAGAAGATTTGGTAACCGGGTAACGTTGTTACCGTGACGAGAGGCAAAAGCACCATGAAGCATGGCAGCAAGTCACCCAGTTCGCGCCAGCGATTCACGAAGGTTAAAATAAAAGAAGAAGAAAGAATGCCAACCAGAAAGCAATGTCTTGCAAGCGCGCGCAGTCGAAAAACGCCATACATAAATTAAATCTTAACACCATCCTACGATTTTTCAAAGCGAGGAACGCTTAGGGCGCGTTTATTCGCAACGACACGCTTTTGCATACGTCAGCTAGAATTTAATCGCTGTGGCAAAGGCGTCGTTGCCGTGGTAACAGTGCTACCTGGATTAGCTGAAGCCAGCATCGTTTGAGTAAATGCTTGCAGTCTTATAATCCGTGACAATAAGATAAAGAATTCCTTCTGACAAAGCAGTTTTCCCAGTGGCTTCTTACTTTTACTTTATCGCACTACAATGCCAAATAGCTGTGTATAGTACAGCCGAATTTACAAAAAGTAAATAAATGTACAATAAAAAAGGGAAAATATTAAAAAAATAATAAAAATAATTGTAGTGAAGCTCAAGGTGTGTACAGATTACGATTGCCTTTACCAGTTTAACATTGTATAAACGGAATATTATCATAATACCTAAAACTTTATAAGCCATTAAATCACACCGTAGCCTTTTTACACATAGTAACAAAAGTTAAGATAGTTTCACAGCACATTTCTACCAAACCCAGATTAGAAATTTGTATGTATGACATTTCATGAAGACATGTGAAATTTTACTTGGATTTGGTTACATACGTAAACTGGGGCCGTCGTCACTTCCACTATCGGCGCAATGGAGGGTGCTGGTATATTTGCTGCTTGGCTGTTTGGCCAAAAAGGGTCGGCCTTTGAAAGTAGTGATAGCATTCAGCCAGGGAAAGGCTTCTAGGGAAGCTGTGCAAAATTCCCCAGTAAAATTAACAAATTTGCCTTGTAATTTCTAAACAATAAGAGACAGATGCTTGGGGTTTGAACCATTGAAAAGCTGGTGAAAAAAGCCTTCTAGATAGTGTATTCAAACGTCAAAATCGGTCGACGAGAAGTGAAAATATCTTCAATTTGGTTTATTACCGATCTATCTGATTTTATGTACCGTTCCCGATTTCTACTGATATTGCAAATGTCGGTAAGGAATTACGTGAGGCATTCTGGGTAATCGAGTTCAGCCCATCAGCCCTACAAAATATGCTTTTAGTTGTTTTCAGTTGGGAAACACATTTTTGCTAGTGAGGCCGGAATGACGATTTTATTCAGGGTCATGGCCCGAAGCCTTACGCCGGAATAATGATTTTATTTGGGGCCTTGGCCCGAAGCCAAACGCCCTACAATCAACGAATAAAACAACA
The DNA here is from genome assembly GCA_023313725.1 of Lithobius niger. Classification (NCBI taxonomy): domain Eukaryota; kingdom Metazoa; phylum Arthropoda; class Chilopoda; order Lithobiomorpha; family Lithobiidae; genus Lithobius; species Lithobius niger. The sequence goes on from JAHWFP010215067.1 coordinate 15,217, forward strand.
ACTTGAAACCATAAACCTAATTAAACAGTCACCAGTACACAACAGGATCCAAATTACAATAATTGACTAATGAAAACTAGGACTCTGTGCACGGCACGCTACAATACTATACCTCTAGCAATCCGTACGAACGTCTGTACGATCCGCTGTTACATAGTACACTCTTCACAGCTTTCTACACAAAATTACACCTTACTGCGCACTCATGCCACTCCACTGTGTACCACTACTCTAATACGCCGTCTCTTTATCATCAACAATCAATCTTTTAACCATAGGATGCCTTTCACAATTAGAAACGGCTCTCTGTTGTTTGGATTTTGGCTCTTGGCTATGTCCGATTCCGGATATTTTTTTAGTTTTTTGATAAACCTTGTCCAGACTCCTGTGCCACTGCATGCAAAATGTGGTTTGAATAGTACTTGTGGTTTTCGCGTGATGCGCGGTCTAAGATTACACTGAAGTGTGATCATGCGGAGTTTCGCTCCAAATAAACAATTTACAGTTAAATCAAAGTTTGGAACAGTTGATGAGACTCGATGAAAATCGAGAAACGTGATTCCAACTTGCTTTTAAAAGAATCAATCGCCGTGGAGGCTATTTCAAATTCGGATCATACGGTAACAAGATTAGAAACCGAGTGTTTGTATATTGCGTAAGGGCGTGTTTATGCATCAAGTCATTCTCGCTTGCCGAGTGCTATTTGCTAGTCAACCGTTATTTATTTATGATTAAGTTTCCCGTTGCTACTAAATGAATGCGGTAATAGATAATGAATTGTATGTATTATAAATAACAACACGAATAAAGAACAAAGCGCTACAGTAATTTTAAACATTGCTACAAGATTGTTGTGATTTCACGCTATTTCCAAAATTTGCTATTCTCCCTCAAAGTACAACTTCTAGCAATGATCAAACGTCGGTAGAATAAATAGCTTCTCGCAGCGAGAATTCAAAATCCAACATGACGTCCATTTCGTGGCTATCGAATCGAAGACAAACTATCGAATGCCGGCATGCAAAAAACAGTCCGTCGTCTTGTACTGCAGTAAAAATTGTTTTCTTGTTGTCATAAATAGACGCTCAAATGTTGCAAGCATCGTACGCCGTGTCACGAGGCACGAGGAGAAAATTTGCGTCTGCGTCGTTGCCATGGTTACTAATACGTATAGAGAACTTCGAAAGCCGCAAACTCCGGTAAAGGCGAGAAGCAGCCATCAGATTTAGTATTGATCAAGTAAAAGCTAGTGAGCGAGAAAACTGTCGTTGCGTCAACGAGCCCTAACTGTGGCCGTTGTATGGCACGAGTGCAAAAAATAATGTAAAAAGGTTTCTTGTACGTTGGCCACTGCAGCCGCATTTTAAAAATTGTGCATGTTGTTCTGAACTCACATTATAAGGCAGTGACATTTGCCGCCATATTGGCACCAGTATGGGTTTTGGAGGGCATAACTACAAGGTGCACTACATAAAAATGGAGGGAAAAACACCGGAAGAGCGGATTTCTTAGGCTTAAAATAACTCTGTTTTCTCCAACAACAAAAATCGCGCGTTTTAGGTCTAAGAAATCACTCTTCACAGCATCGGCTTCAGTTTGACGCCCTTCTGTTTCTCTCTGAAGTGCCCCTTGCAGCTAACTCGTTAAGGCTCCACCATAGAATTATATACAATAATACTACGTCGTGTCACTGCTCATATTGACTGATGCCGTTGCGAGCCGGTATATGGAGCTAAAACTGCCGCCATATTGGAATTTGAGATGATTTCTCGCTTCTAGCTGCGAGAATGGAAAGGCGAGTCGTTCCATAAATGCACGCTTAAAGTTGATAAATACGCATAGTGAATTAAAGACGGTGTTCAAATTCTGCTTTAAAGTGCCACAAACCCCAAGCATTTGCCCTAGTCTAGTTGCAAAGTTACAAAAAATTCGAGTTTTTGAAGCCACATGCACGTTTCCGTAACACCATAGCTTCGTTGGAAATTCGACGCGTCGTCCAATTAGCCGCCGATGCTTCCACCAGTCACGCTTGTTGTTCGAGGTTGTTCTGTCTACCGTCTGGATGCTGACCCTGTGCCACGTGCACATGGTGGTGTTGCAGCGCTGGTTCAACACTCTCAGCCGCATGCCAGTGTGCCTCTGGACACTAAGCTTCAGGCGGTAGCAGTTAGAGTTTCTTTCCACTTCGATATTACTGTCTGTTCGCTTTATTTGCCACCGGATGAGGTCTTTGGGGTTGGTGACCTGGAGGACCTGGTCCGCCAGCTTCCTGCCCCTTTTCTGTTGCTGGGCGACTTTAACAGCCACCATGTCCAGTGGGGGGGACCTCATACGGACAACAAAGGGAGGATCCTTGAGGAGTGGATGCAGAGGGGGTCTGTTTGCATCCTGAACGATGGAGCCATGACACACTGTAACCTGGCCACGGGCAATTGGTCAGCGGTGGACTTAGCCTTTTGCTCGCTGGCCATCCCAGTTCACTTCACTTGGCGTGTCACTGCCGATCTGCATGGAAGCGATCACCTCCCCATTGTGTTGTCCACAACACAAGGGGGTTCTGTGGCTTCCAGGCCAGCCCGGTGGGCGCTTAAACGTGCTGAATGGTCAGCTTTTGCTTAGGCTGCTGTATTTCAGTGTGCGGTTGAGGACTTTTCTGATGTGGATGAACTTTCCACTCATTTCGCTGACGTGGTCCTTGCTGCTGCTCATGCTACTATCCCGCGTACGTCCACTCAGCCGCGGCGGGTTCCTGTTCTGTTGTGGACACCTGCTTGCGGGCAGGCCATTCAGGCCCGCCGGCGAGCGTTGCGTGCATTTACAGTCAGCCCAACTGCTGACAACTTTGTAGCCTTTAAGCGCTGTCGTGCCCGTGCCAGGTTTGTCATCCGTGAGGCTAGACGTGCTTTGTGGGCAGTTTATGTTTCGTCGATCACGCGCTCCACGCCTTCTCAGCAGGTGTGGCGGAAGGTGCGCCAGATCTCGGGGAAGACCGTGGTTTCACAGCTGAAGTTGGCGAATACCGTGATCTCTTCTGTGTCGGATATCGCCGACTATCTTGCGTCTGCGTTTGCGCAGGTCTCGAGTGATAACCATTATGATCCTGGTTTCCTCAGAGTAAAGCGTAATGAAGAGGCTCACCCTCTAGACTTTCGCTCCGACGGGCTAGAGGAGCACAATTTACCGTTCACCAGGCAGGAATTTGTTTCAGCTTTGTCCAAGTCGCATGACTCCGCCCCAGGGCCTGCTGATGTTCACTATCAGCTGTTGAAACATCTGCCTTTTGCCTCCCAGCAGTTCTTGCTGGAGATGTTCAACCGTGTGTGGGCAGAAGGCTCTGTTCCGGCAGCGTGGAGGACAGCAGTGGTCATCCCGATTGTGAAACCGGGCAAAGACCCTACTGCTCCTGTCAGTTATCGCCCAATCGCTCTGACTAGCTGTGTCTGTAAACTTATGGAACGGATGGTCGGTGAGAGGTAGGTCTGGGTGCTGGAATCACAGGGATTCTTATCTGCGTCCCAGTGCGGCTTTCGGTCAACCATCGATCATCTGGTTGCCCTTGAATCGGATGTGAGGGAGGCATTTCGCCTGCGTCAACATCTGGTTCAGGTTTTCTTTGACTTGGAGAAGGCGTATGATACGACGTGGCGTTATGGGATTCTCCGTAATCTCTATAACTATGGCTTGAGGGGACAGATGCCACTGTTGCTTTCTGCTTACCTCTCAGGCCGTTCTTTTCGCGTTCGTGTCGGGGCGACTCTTTCCCGCCCGTTTGTCTTGGAGAATGGTGTGCCTCAAGGAGGTGTTCTTAGTGTCATCTTGTTTGCTATAGGGATCAACCCCATTGCTCAGCAAGCTGCTGTTCCCCAGTGATTGTTTGTCGATGACTTCGGCCTGCGCTTTCGGGCACCTCGCATGCAGAGCTGCGAGCGGCAGCTACAGCTGGCAATTAACAAAGTCCAGACCTGGGCGGTAAGTAATGGTTTCCGGTTTTCTCCAGACAAGACTGTGTGCATCCACTTTTGCCGCCAACGAACACTGCACCCGGATCCTTGCCTGTACTTGGGACAAGCACAAATTCCTGTTGTCCAACAGGCACGTTTCCTGGGTCTGGTGTTCGATTCCAGGTTGTCTTGGCTTCCACACTTACGTCAGCTTAAAGACAAGGCTTTGCGGGCGCTTAACATCTTGCGGGTCCTGTAGGGCACTTCATGGGGTGCCGATCGCGCTGCCATGTTGCGCCTCTACCGAGCCTTGTCCGCAGCAAACTTGATTATGCGTGTATGGTCAATGATTCAGCTAGTGACTCCACTCTCCAGATGTTGGACACTGTGCATCACAGTGGTTTGCGTGTGGCGACTGGGGCATTTCGAATTTCTCCAGTGGTCAGCCTCTATGCTGAGGCCTCAGAGCCACCTTTGGCCATTCGTCGGCGACAGCTTGCCATTCAGTATGCTGTGCGTTTGCGTGCTGTGCAATCCAGTCCTGCTTGGCCCATGGTTTTTGGGCCAGACTTGCGAGTCGGTAGACGCAGGGTGGGTAAGGGTGATTTCCGCGATAGGCTCCAGCGGTCCTGTCAGGAGATAGCCTTTGAAATGCCCTGCGTCTTGAGGCTTGGGAGAATGCCAGTTGCCCCTTGGCTTGTCTCAGGTGGCAGTTTCATTTTTGCTCTGGCGTCCCTCCCGAAGGGTTCCACTCTACCAGCAAGGTACTTACAGGAGTTCCGGCGGCTGAGTTCTCAGTACGCCGGTTATCAGCGCCTGTTTACTGATGGGTCGAAGTCAGACGTTGGCGTGGCGTGTGGTTGTGTGTATAAGGGAGTAACGGTTGCCCATCGCCTTCCATCAGGCTATACTGTGTTCTCTGCAGAGCTTCTGGCTCTTGGTTTGGCGGTGGAATGGATCCTTGACCTTCAGGGCACGCATTTCATTATCTTTAGTGATTCCATGAGTGCCCTGGAGTCCTTGGCAAATTACAATCCTCGGAACCCCTTGACACAACGTGTCCAAGCTTTGTTTTCCCGCTTGCCTGGCCAGCGGAAAACCGTGCTTTTCTGCTGGATCCCGGGCCATGTTGGGATAGCAGGGAATGAACAAGCTGATTCTGCTGCAAAAGGGGCCCTTTCTGGCCCTCTCGGTAGGGATCTCAGCCTTGTTCCCTCAGATGCCTTTCCAACTCTGCGTCTGAGGTTACACGCTTTTTGGCAAACCTTGTGGGACAGACAGGACGGTAATAAATTACGGTCCATTAAAGGCACTGTCGAGGAGTGGCACTCGGCGTGTCGCCGCAGTCGCCGTGAGGAGTTTGTGTTGGCCCGTTTGCGAATTGGTCACACCCGACTTTCTCACTGTTTCGTTTTGCGGGGGGTTGACCCTCCTGAATGTTATTGGTGTCGACGGCCACTTACGGTCCGGCACTTACTTGTTGATTGTCGCCATCTTGATGGTGTTCGTCGTCGTTTCCATCTTCCGTATGACATTGCGCATCAGTTGGGCGATAAGTCTGTCCTCCTGTCCGGTGTTTTTCAATTTTTGCAGGAGGTACAGATGTATGACAAGATTTGATTAGGGTTTGAATAACATCTCTGTAATGTGTGGTGCAGTGGCAACCCGGACCGCTGCACTGTGACTGAGGTTGGCGCTAATGATCAAGTTGTCGACGCGCCATTAAGCCTCAATCCCCCCCCCCCCCAGTCGCGCTGCGAACACCCCCGAAAATGAACTGCTCTATAGGATGCGGATTGAACTGTGAAAGGTACTCGTGACGCGTGATACGCGGAATTTAAACTTTAAAACACTGCATTGACACCAAATTAGTTTTAGTTTAGTTTATTGAGCTTACGCGGTCCTGTACACCATGCGCTCAAGCCTAACCTACTTAATTGCTACTTACTTACTAACACAAGAAAATCAAAGCAAATACAAAGAAGCAAGAAAACATAGAAACCAGCACAAAGCAAAGTGCCAGGGAAGCACCCAGTCACTTATACGGTGCGCAGGCTACAACAGTGATTTGATTTGATTTCCACTGCGTACAAAATTTCGGGATTAACAAGAGGAGCAAGCAACAAAACCGCAAAACGTCATCGAAGCTCGTCATCGCCTACATAGTAAAGCGGCCCGTGGCCCTGCTGAAGGCCAGTGCTCTACCAAATTATTAAAGTTTAACAACAATGGCTTCTTGCTACGTACCTCTTTGTCCACTCTACGTCAAAACAAAGCCTCCGGAAGTTTATTTCATGAATTTCAAACAGAAGAAGAACCACGGAACGTATAATACGCTACGGCGTTTTCTATTCTCATTAAAAATGTGTTAAACGATCCTTTGGCGCAGCAGTAAATCGTCCGAAGACTTCAAGAATGATCATCATTACCGTAAACCAACGTTCGTTTAGTGCTGCAACACCGGTAAATCTAATAATGAGAAGATTACCACGTTTTTGTGCGTCCCGCTAACACCAATCAATGCAATGATTTGGGGTAGTTCGTTCTTCGTGTTTTCACTTCTGCGCACCACTTGGGGCGACGCGTCTCGCATACTACGTGAAACCGAGCTTTAAGCCTTACACATACAGGAAGCTATGGTTACACTAAAAGGTCGTATCAGTATCGGCTTGTATTTGTATGCCTTACCGATCCGACACCGATATCAAGGGGGGAAAACCCCCATTCAAAATCCTGACTCACGTTTATTGATCGGTTTTCCTAGTGCTATGACACGTCGAGCTTGCCAAAGCCGAAACAACGAAGAAAAATAAAAATAAAAACAAAAACTAAGCGGTAAAGTTAAAAAAAAAAAGCGCGCACAAAAAAAGGAAATAGAGGCAATATCCCCCTTACGCGTATTCCATCCCTCAAACCTAAAGGCAACTATTTCTATGACGTGAGCATCCCCAACCGAAAGAACCCAGTGACGTCATTCAATATCGCGTACTCATGTTTGGCTTGTAAACAAAGCCAGTGCTTGATGCTTGTTCGCCGATTAGGCATAATTAGATTGGTCGCAGGCAAGGAGATTGGCCAATTAAACGCCAGCAGCAATCCCCATGGGTGCCCCGTGACGTACTTCGACTTTTAGGCCTTCATTAAGCTGAGCGTAGGCGTTGGGTGATGCGTCCTTCTTCCCTCGTGAACCAGCTGCTCGCGCCTGGACATCGACACGTAAATAAAGTGGGGGGCCATTAGGCCTTTGTAAACAAGGGCCCTTATTACTGTTTTGAGCTTAATATGACAAATTGGCTTGCACTTACGACGAGGAAGTGTTGGACCAAATAGTAGCGAACGACTTAGAACTATAATTGGCTTAACGACGTGTTTGGTTGCTGCCGAAGAGCCCTCAAAACAGTAAATACCAACTGTATGCAAACAAATGCGGCAGTTTTCAATATAACGAACTTGGATGGGAGAAAGCGTTGAACCAATGTTGTAACTTATGAAGGCCAAACAGTTAAAGAAAACTGTAAAAATGGTCCGTTTCAAAGCCAAAGAACGAAGTCAGCTGTCTGCTTACATCATAAATAAAACAAATTCCGTAGAAATGGTTAAAGGGCAATTACATCCATTTTGACATGCATGTTTGACTTTTGGATCACGTACACAATAACTAAAGACAAGAATTGCGGTAAGAATATGTTACTTACGTCCAATATAACAATTTAATTACTGCATCACCAAAACACAACACGGAGATCGCATTGTTTTGCTGGAACGCTCAGAAATTATTGAGATAGCTGTATTGACTGTGTGGAGCTCAAGCGTTTGACGGCCTTAGCTGGCCGGCAGTGTAGTGGCCAGCTAAGGCCGTCAGACGCTTGAGCTCCTCACAGTCAATACAGCTATCTCAATCGGCTGCGAGTCGAAATCGAAGTGATCCGTCTGTCGGCATTAATTTCTGCGCGTTCCAGCAAAACAACGGCGACCTCCATGTCGTGTTTTGATGTTTTGGTGATGTCGTGTTTTCTTACTGCAATTCTTGTGTCTAGTTATTGTGTAAGTGATCCAAAAGTCAAACATGCATGTCAAAATGGATGTGATTGCCCTTTAAACAAAAATACCAACTGCAGCAATATCAACTAAAATGTAACATTTTCAAAAAAGTCACTAAAAAGTATAACGTATTATTTCAAAGCAAAGCAGAAGTGTTGGCTTCACTATTAAAATTATAATACGGCTATGGCATTCATACCCGGCTTTGGTTTCGCCCATGGTTGTTTCCCAGTTTTCGGTCGGTGTTGCCTGAACGTTGACGGCGACACGAAATTTGTCTTCCTGTAAGTTTCCCATTTCCTCCCATCTTTTACCATCCCTTTCCCCACTTTCGTCCCATCATCTCCCTAAACTGCTTTGGTTTCCATCATATGCTTAATGGTAACAGATGCATTGCTTCCCCCCCCCACCCCCCACCCTGCCAATCTTTTTATTTTGTAAAGAGCAGGGCTAACAGAACCACTGCCCCACACACCGGCATTGGTTTACGCTCCCCCTCCACCCTCCCTCCCAGTTTATCGCTTTGGCCTGAGCGATCCGTATCGTGTGAAAAATAAGTGTTCTTCGTGTATGACGTCACCTAAGTGTCCTTCGTGTATGATGTCATTTAACACTTGCCGTTGAGGTCACCGCACAGAGGGTATTGTTCGTCGAGGCAACAATGTATCAGTTTCAACTTCTGGGCAAAGAATTGATACGCTCGTCCGTTTTCATTGTAGGGGTTCTTCCTGTCGTTTTTGCTGTGAGACTTTGGCTTTAAGTGAATTTAGTTGATGTATCCAGCCGCATGGCTGCGGAGTAAGGCCTGAATAAACAATCTAATCACCAGACTTTGCCTTATAATGAAAGATGAGAGGTTTAAAAACACCGAAGAACATTACATATTACCAAGAATTTATAGGGTTGGGAGGAGAATTTGTGACTGAGACTCATACTGAACCGTCTTAGATACATTCACATTAGTTCAGTCTTAGTTTATAGAGGGCACCACGTGTCTTATGTGGGAATTTCTACTCAGTTTTTAGCCTAAAATTAAACTAAACTAAACGAAACTAGCTTTTATTTAATTATTATTTAGCCTAGCTTAGTTGTAATTTAGTTTACTTTAGATTTGGACTGAAAAATGAGCAAAAATTACCAGATAGAACACGTGGCGCCATCTGAAAACTCGGGCTGAACTAATGGGGACGAATCTAACGTGTTTCAATAGGGACTTTTTAGAGTTACAAATTCTCCTCCCAAACCCTATAAATTCTTGATATTACGTGTCGCCGTGTTGGGAGTGAGGAAAGGAACGGAAGTGGCTGGGAGAAAATGGAGGGAGGGAGGGAGATACTAAAATGATTGGGGAAGATGTATTGGAAAACGAAGAGTACCAAGTGGAGATGGGATTTTTTTTAAACAGACCTCGGTTTTCTACCACTATTTGACGGTTTACATCAATAGTTCTTAAAATAAGAACAATTTTTTTTTAAAAAGCCTGCTCACTTTTGAGTTGAGTACACTACCAAAATTTTCCAGCCAGTTTTCCCCCCACCCAATGCCTCCTTCCCCTCGGCAGTATTTCCTTTCACCTCCTCCTCAGTACCATTATAGCCACATGTGTGTGTGATGTTGCTCACTTCGTAAATTTTAAAACTTTATATCCAGTATACGCTTTGAATAACGAAGCCAATATGTCTCTTAGTTATTCTTCAACAACTTCCTGAATCATTAAGGGAAAAGAAATGAAACCGAATCACGTTGTGGCTTTTAAAGAGTGGCGGACTCGCCGGACTCGCCAGCAAGAAGAGGAAGGGAATTCCCTCCTGGCTTCTGGGATCATGTAACCCCTAACCACCGTATTATCCTTGTTTGTTTTTGTTTTTATTTGCCTTAAACACGTAGGCACGTAAGTTTCCTGATAGGTATTCGCCTAGTTCACGTAACTCGTTGCTTCCTGTTGTTTCAAGCACAGATTAAAAAATTGATACTTTGTATTCTTTTCTCAAAACTAAAAAAAACTACTTTTAAAAAACAGTTAGTTACTATTGGGATTGAAGAACTACAAACGTCTAAGTAGTCAAAATCGGCAATTGTCAATACCTAAGAATTATTAAGTTATTAAAATTGCTTTATTTGGGGCGGGGGGGGAGGGGGGGGTCGAAGACATTCTGGTCAAACCAGTATGGAGTTTTCTTTCTTTTCTTGCGGCCCCGCCGACTTCATACATGATCCATAGTATACCGCAAATTATTTTCTTAAATATCGATCCCCGATCTTCACACTTTCATCTTGTTTCCCAAAGAACGTTGCAAAAATGCTGTTCCCAAAAATGTTGCAATTATTTTATCACTCTTGTACGAAGCCATGAAATTGTGCATACAGGCCTAATAAAGTGTTTCTACTCACAGGACGAGAGTTTTCTCCTGGCCTTTGACCGTGCCAGTCCGCCCCTGCTTTGAAACTTTTTTTTTACCAATAACACGTTTAGTTGTTATGGGCATAAGTGGGAAAAGAGTCACTCACCATGTCTCCCCATTATGCGGGTCCATTAAAAATTGTCTAACCCCTTCCTCCACTCAAACACCCCAGTTTGTCGTCATTCCTAAAGTCCAAAAATGTTGATTTACGTAACCCCTCCTTCCTCTCCCCCTTCCATCTTCAATAACTGGCTTACGGTGTAACAGCCTAACATACGGCTAAAAACTATTACTAATAAAAACGTCAAGTGTGCCGTAAAACAAGAGGTTATATGATTGAAGTTTCACTTTACTTGTTAAAATGTACACGGATAAAATTTGGATGATTTTTAATTGAAGTAATCAAATGTATACAATTGAGAAAATTGCATCTGTTTAAGTGCTGTTGTGCTTTACGTTTTGAAATATATGATAGGTAAAGCACAACAGCACTTAAACAGATGCAATTTTCTCAATTGTAGATTTGATTATTTCAATTAAAAATCATCCAAATGTTATCCGTGTACATTTTAACTTGTGAAAGTGAAACTTCAATCATATAACCCCCTTTTATACGGCACACTTGACGTTTTTGTTAGTAATCCGGGTACCTTTTGAACGGCTATGACGTCATGCTACAAAGGTTTATGCATGCAGTCGATTGTTGCTGGCCACTTTGAAACAATTCAAGTCAGCTCCGAAAGCCTGCATTTACGAAATAAATACGCCATTCTATCGTTTCTAGCTGCCAATTTCGAGGCCCTCAAAATTAGCAACGTAGCTTAGTTTGGTTTAAATCTATATGCGTTTAGCTGAAACACGGATTCTTTCATTTTACCGTTCAACAATTAACTTTCTAGCAAAGACATAACACGTGTACGAAGAATGAATCTGGAGTTTGCTGAGTGGCATTGTTCCCGAAATACAATGGTTAAAACAATGTAAAACAATCAAAATGATCGTTTAGGGTTCCGTAACTCCGGAATCGATGGACCAATCGAAAAAGTTGTCCCTGTAAGGTTGAAGCCCCGAGAAATTTCTGGCTCAGATCATGTTTCATATTTTTGGTAAGTGCAGTAGTTTTTTTCTGAAACCGTGTCACACAAGAAGAACAACAACAATAACAACAAGTGAACAGTTTTCAAATTTCCGTGTGGCTCCCTACTTTTACTCTTCCACGGAATTGCATAAAAGTTGGTGTAAAGTTAGAAAAATTTGCTATCTACTACCTGGCCAAGTTTGGTCGAAATATATTGAATAGAAACGGAGAAATTAATAGTTTTAGTTTTGCTGGAAAGAGGACTTCAATCATAAATATACACGGCTATCGCCGTGTATGATTACATACAAGGTTAAAAAATATGAATATAACAAGGAGAGTTTCAAGGAAAAGAGGAGTAAACTGTGACGTCTGTGGCAAGGCCACAGAGCGACCTACGCAGGTGTAGGAGGTCTTGGGTCCGTCCATTGACAGCCCGAAGTCTAGACGGTTAATAAACCCCAATGTAGGCCACAACGTGTGCGTCATAGGCTGGGTCCTTCTCGGAATAGAATACCTCATGCCTATTTTTAGACATTACCTCATACTTATTTTCATCTATGACGTAATGTCACTAGTATATAAACAGGGTTGGCTGGTTTTGGCCACTAAGTGGTTAAAACCTGTTTTTACCATGGTTCCTACCATCCCTGGCAAAAACTGTTTTTTGCCATGTTTTTGTCCCTTAGGCCAAAAATATATCGAAAATCTACTTGAAGTCAAATAAAACATAAGTCTGCCCTACAACAGTCAAATATTGGCAAATTATAAAAGCGCCCCTTGAAAACGTGACAACGTTTACTTTGAAAATTCATAGTCACTTCTTCTCACAAGATCTGTGCAAATTCATGCAACTGATTTTCGAAAATTTGCATAGATATTGTGAGAAGAATATCTTTTATTGTGAAAATAAGCGTATGAAGCGGTTTGCTGGTTTTTACTTGTTTTAGCTGGTAATAACCGGTAAACACCATGTTTTTGCCACTGGGGCGATTTTTGGCGGGGGGGGGGGGGGCCAACCCAACCCTGTATATAAACTAAGGAGCATGTTGTGTCTGGGCTCTATGGAGGGAGGCGAAAACTCAAAGGCCAAAGGAGACAGGATTCTACAACCAAAATGGCCTTTATTAGGATTCATATATTGTCAAGTCTGGAACCAATGGCAGAGAAACCTTGCCAGTTAAATTTGTGGCATTTCTTAAATAGGGTTTAAGAAGAAGTTACAGATTGATATTTACTATCTTTAAGCTTAAAAATTAAGTGTAACGGAACGCTAACCCCTAGATGGGGGCCGGGAAAAAAATCCCTGGAATAAAAATCCCCGGAAAAAATCCCGGTAAAATAGTCCCCGGAAAAAAGATCCCCCGGAAGAATGGTCCCCTGGAAAAAAATCCCCGGGGAAAAAAAATCCCGTGAAAAAAATCACCTGAAAAAATCCTTCAAACAAATTCCCTGATAAAATTCCGAAATAAGAAAAACGAAATTAAAAAAAATATAATTGAGTGTTGAGTACCATCATATTACTGATGATAAAATACGCCTTTAGAATTAAATACATTACATTTTAGAACAATTGGATGATACGAAATCATCTTTTTTTTCTTATTTCGGAATTTTATCATGGGATTTGTTTGGCGGATTTTTTCAGGTTTTTTTTTCTCTGGGATTTTTTTTTCTTGGGACCTTTTCCCCAGGGACCGTTTTACCAGGGATTTTTTTTCCTGGGATTTTAGTTCTGGGGAACTTTTTTCCAGGGGAACATTCTTCCGGGGGGATTTGTTTTCAGGGACTAAATTACCGGGATTTTTTTCCCAGGGATTTTTTTTCCGGGATTCCCCCTAGACACGACTAAGTCTTAGTACCCCAACGTAAGCTAATTTGTCTTTGTTATTCTGCCTTAATTTCTGACGTTACAACGGGCCTGATTTCCCGAGCCGTTCGACGTTGAAGCGAATACGTATGTACACCTGCTGAATTTTGCGACTTGCCAAAATTAAACATTTTAAAAGAAGAAAAAAATCTAGGAAAGGGAAGAGTAAACTCGACTCTGCTCTTCACCATTTTTGGACCCAATACAGTCTATAGACTCCTTCCTCTCCGTACCCACAACAGACTAGAGCAGACGAAAATCATACGAACACTTGTATCAGCCTGATTCTCTGACCACGTTTCATAATTCAAACTGCGTAATCATCTCTGGCCTGAAGACAGCTTGGTTCTAGACACCTTTACGGCATGTCATCAGATTTTTTTATTAAAGGAATATACCTCCCAGCGGCATTTTTCTCGATCCTCCACATCAAGTACGGCCCCAAAGGTCTATTTACTTACAGTTAGTCTTTCCCTTGCTAAAAATCCGTTTTAAAATGTGGCGTCTAGGAGATTTTCTGTTGAATGTTACTTACTAACTTTATTTACGTTCGTCCCGAACACAAATGATGCAACGCGCGCCTACAATGACCTTGGAAGTTTTATCTGTGTGTGCGCAGTATTAATTTTACTCGTGTGCTAGTAATTACCATGAGACCAAAACTCTAGAAGGCTAATGCAGTAAAAATTAAATTTAATTATTTCAATAGATCGCCGAAGGAAAATTATAAGACACTAGTCTAGAAAATTATAAATTGTGATTTTAAAACACAAGAATCATTCCGGTTTTTGACGACACAATCAATGGGTTCACGCTGGCTGGACTATTAGGCGCAATGCCAATTGAGACAGTAGCTTCGTTTTTCGCTGCGAAGAACGAATCTACCGTCTCAGTTGACCTTAGCTGTGGTAAATACGCGGATTTGATCATCGCGTGGGTGTTGTGAGGCAGGCGGAAGGTTATAAGGCAGGCGGTATGTTCTTTTAAACATTTTTCAATATCGCATTTTAATTTTCGTTATCGACCTGAACATCCGTTAACGGAAATGCGAGGACGATAATGAAAATAAAGTTCCGATAATGAAAAATGTTTTCCGTTCACGGAAAACACTTTTAATTTTGGTTGTTTAATTTTCATTATCGGCTGTCGAATAGGTAAGCATATTCAAATTTCTGTGGAGGCAGGAAACCGAATTCTCGTTAACGAAAAATAAATCTGTATTTCAAAGGAAATGTGGAGAATAACATGTGTGTTGCGAGTTGTTGGAAACTGATTTACTGTGAACGGAAAACCATTTTTCGTTAACTGAAAACGAAGGTACGATAATGGAAAATACTAGTTTCGATAATGAAAAATAGTAGTTTCGATAATGAAAAATAGTAGTTTCGATAATGAAAAATAGTAGTTTCGATAATGAAAAATAGTAGTTTCGAGAATGGAAAATAGTAGTTTCGATAATGGAAAATACTAGTTTCGATAATAGAAACTAGGCTCCGAGTTTCGATAATAGAAAATACTAGTTTGACATGACATGTTTCAACAAATCTATTTTGTATTTTTAGGATTTCCGTTAACAACAAATTAATTTCTTTACAATTATGATCACTTCATTGTTCATAATCAAAAATGTTTTGTCGAAAATGAAACATATTTTTATTATCGGAATTTAATTTTCCTTATCGACCATGCGTTACCGTTAACGGATATTCAGTTGGCAGATGCGAACCGCTATTTTCCGATGTTTCCAATCTTACGATCCTGAGTCGATAAAAACCATCCACAGATTTCAGACCTTGCCAAGTGGAATTAAACTGTTTAGGCTACCTGTGGGGAACGTAATAGGCTAGAAACAAGATAAAGTGTGCTTTTGGTTGGACTGCACTCGTCGGAGTGGACAAGGTCCACGTATCAACCAGACTGGAGAGGCAAATAAACTCGACAGTTGTGATCGTTCAATTATTGAAAGACATTAATTTGGAAAACTCTTCCAAAGTTTTAGAGGGAAAATAAGATAATCTGTACCTATGCATTGAAATATTAGGCCTTTTCAAGTTTAAACTCGCTTAAATACAAAAATAAAACTTGAATTAAAATCCGTTATACAAACAGAGTTTTATACAATAAAAAGAACATGAGATGTACCAATTTTAGTGCCATTTCTTGTCGCTAGGTGCCGTTGTTAGCAAAGTGTGTTAACTGATTTAAAGGTACATTCCTCCCAACGCCATTTTTCTCGATCCTCCACATCAAGTACGGCCCCAAAAGTCTATTCACTTGCCGTTAGTCCATCCCTTGCTAAAAATCCGTTTTAAAATGTGGCGTCTAGGAGATTTTCTGTTGAATATTGGGAACTTATTTAATAGCATCCTGCGATTATATGGTCATTTGCGCGCTTATAATAACCATGACGTTTCATCTGCGTGTGTGTGTGTGCATGTACTAATTTTTAATCGTTTGCTAATAATTACCATGAGATCAAAACTCTAACAGACTAATGCGGTAAAAATTAAAATTATTTATGCCTATATATCGCCGGAAAAAAAAAAGATACTAGCCTCCTAAAAAATTATAAAGTGTGATGTTAAAATACTAAAATCATTCCGGTTTGTGACGATATAATCTTTAACTTGATGCTGTTTCGTATGCTATTCCCAAGGCCAACTGAGATAGTAGCTGCTGTGTTTCTTGCTGCGAGGAACGTAGCTACTATCTCAGTTGGTCTTGTATTCTTACGCCGAGTCCCGTGAAACGGTGTAGTGATAACATCGCAGTTGAAGGATCATATAACATCTGAAAAACACACGGGTAATTTAAACTGGAGCTTAGATTAACGCACTTCATTGAATATCAAAGCTGAAGCGGTAGAGAAGGTAAGGCAGGACTTAAATGTTATATAAATATGTATACTACATTGCTGAGATTCGAGTTACAATACTTTAGCACCTTATTTTGTGCTAAATAATATTATGTACACAATAATCGTGATATCGCGATTTCAAGCAAAATGTTTGGGGGAAAAAACACTCTTCCTCCTCACTGCACCATCTATTGGGAAAGTTTTCGTCTAAATTGTACAACTTTGATACCAGCTTACTAATGGTGCCATCGTGGATTAGAAACTTAACTAAATTTAACATTGTAATTAAATTAATATGTGGTTGTGTGAACGTTTAAAAAAAAAATGTTCCGGGTGACATTGAAAAAAACCACAGGTTTATACGAACAGACACGATTTGTATAATTTTCGGCAGTTCGTTTGCTGTCTTGGTCACAGTTTAGAAGGAGAAAACACAAATTTAAAAATGCCATTACAGCAAACAACAACAACAGCCATCTTGGAAACCGCCGGTACCATACCATAGCTATGTGTTTCCAGTTACCCTTCATGTGCATCCAGTTACCTTTCATGCTTTCTACACTAAGTTTG
Organism: Lithobius niger; assembly: GCA_023313725.1. Taxonomy (NCBI): domain Eukaryota; kingdom Metazoa; phylum Arthropoda; class Chilopoda; order Lithobiomorpha; family Lithobiidae; genus Lithobius; species Lithobius niger. The sequence goes on from JAHWFP010215067.1 coordinate 31,976, forward strand.
GACTTTTCATGAGATTTCCTTCTGACTTAATAAAAGACGATTTTTGGATTTTTTTTTTGACAAGAGCATATTACTAGGACAGATAAAATTCTGACATGAAATAACAGAGGTCGCAATGGTGAACATGGCCGTATTTTTACATTTCTTCTTTTCGTTCACTGTTACAATCCATAAAATTGCTGAAGTAGCAGAAAACCCAATTTTCGACTGAATTTAGTTGAAGTTTGTATGCCCATATGTGCACTAATTCTTTTTTATTTTGACAAAAACGTATGGCTTATTATAGACGACGGTTTTTGCAGTCTGTAAGTGTGTTGCCTTAACTTAATTAAACAGTTGTTACAAATTAAGATTTGAATTTCATTGCCACGAAAAACGGTGCCTAAACAGCTGTCAATGTTATTTCAATGGGATATTTTTCCTCCTTTTTTAGTCAACACGTTGCCCACCAGATTGCACCATGATCCAGTGCAAGAATAAATGTAAGGTAAATATCTGGTGTTGAAGTTTAGAACGTTCAAATCGTCCGTTTCATCTGTATGAGTATTAGTTTGCTTTAGAAAACACAAGGATCAACAAAATTAATTAAAAATAAAAATTCTTCCTTGTCCTATTTTTCCTGTAAAATTTCCTCATTTTCACTCTTTCCTCTGCAATTTTCTCATTTTGACTTTTTTGTCTCTAAACGTTTCTCATTTTTACTCCTTTCTTTAAAATTTCCATTTTCTTTTCTCTTAAAATTCCCTAATATTTACTCTTTTTCTCTGATACCTCATTTTTCTCTTTTTCTGTGAAATTCCCTCTTTTACTCTTTCGTCTGCATTTTCATCATTTTACTCTTTGTTTCTCTAAAATTCTTCATTCTGCTCTTTTCTTCTAAAATTGGCTATCTAATTTTAATATTTTTTAAAATAAAATTCCCTTATTTTACTAATTCCTTTTTTTGCTGAAATTCTTCATTTTACGTTTTTCTCTAAAATTCTTCATTCTGCTTTCTTCTAAAACAGGTTACCTAATTTTAATATTTAAAAAAATAAAATTCCTTTATTTTACTAATTCCTTTTTTTCGCTGAAATTCTTCATTTTACGTTTTTCTCTAAAATTCTTCATTCTGCTCTTTTCTTCTAAAATAGGCTATCGAATTTTAATATTTTTAAAAATAAAATTCCTTTATTTTACTATTTGCTTTTTTTTGCTGAAATTCTTCTCTCTGCTCTTTTCTTCTAAAATAGGCTATCTAATTTTAAAATTTTTAAAAATAAAATTCCCTTATTTTACTATTTTCTTTTATTCGCTGAAATCCTTCATTTTACGTTTTTCTCTAAAATTCTTCATTCTGCTCTTTTCTTCTAAAATAGGCTACCTAATTTTAATATTAAAAAATAAAATTCCCTTATTTTACTATTTCCTTTTTTCGCTGAAATTCTTAAATTTTACGTTTTTCTCTAAAATTCTTTATTCTGCTCTTTTCTTCTAAAATAGGCTACCTAATTTTAATATTTTTAAAAATAAAATTCTCTTATTTTATTAATTCCTTTTTTCGCTGAAATTCTTCATTTTACGTTTTTCTCTAAAATTCTTCATTCTGCCTTTTTCTTCTAAAATAGGCTATCTAATTTTAATATTTAAAAAAATAAAATTCCCTTATTTTACTATTTCCTTTTTTTCGCTGAAATTCTTAAATTTTACGTTTTTCCCTAAAATTCTTCATTCTGCTTTCTTCTAAAATAGGCCACCTAATTTTAATATTTTTAAAAATAAAATTCCCTTATTTTACTATTTCCTTTTTTTTCGCTGCAATTCTTCATTTTACGTTTTTTTTCCTCGTTTTGAACCATTTCTATAAAAAAAAATCCTCATTTTTACTCTTCGCTATAAAAAATTCCTTATGTTCACTCTTTTCCTCTAAAATTTATTCAATTTTTTTCCCCAACGGTATGCCAATCGTAGGTAAAGGATAGGCAAGATTTTCCACCACCGGAAAAGCGGCAATCTTCGCTCAAACTGCGTAATGTACTCTCTGCATTGCAACGAATTTCCAGAAGAGCATGAACACCCGGGAAAACCCCTTTGAATTGTACACTGTAATTATAACCACAAGAAAATACGCAGCTTATTCTGTTTACCAACCTCTTGGAGACCGATGAATCGAATTAATTTCACAGAAATTCGCTTCGGAATTACCATGGCATCCTGTGGGCGGACAGCAAACAGAGACCACACAGGACACAGAGGAGAGGCACATGGAAGAGCGAGATGTGCTGATAAACTTACCCCTCCCACCATCCCCACCCCCTTCTTTCCCTTTCTACGCTTATCGTCAGGATCAAGCCGGTTAAGAAATCCATCAGCGTTGAATGGTTCACCTATATTAACACGTTGGGTGGTAAAGAAGTGTCACCGAAAGTCTCCTATGGAGTGCAAGGTGGCAAGCCGGGAAATAGCGTACAGCCCAGCAATTTTTCACCCAGGAAACACCGGGTGTGAAAGGGCGTCACATAAACACCCAATATCAAAAAGCGTGAAGGTTTGTTGTGCTTATCTGAAGCGGTGTGGTGCCGATGGTGAACTCTCGTTTCGCCAAATCCCGTTTCGCCAAAACGAGTTCACCACGAGTTTACGTACACGAAATTTAAAACCTTATTTCTATGTAATGGGGCTTTAAAAGGCAAACTTTTAACAGAGACAAGCAGTGATAGAATAAGTCCAATTGATTTATTTGCGTTTTAATACAGACGGAAAAACGTGTAATTTAAATATTGATTAGAATGCTTGAACGTTACCACGTCAATGCCAAGGTTCTCTTTTAAGAATAGTCAGTTATACACGTGATGGCTACCCTTTCCCAAACGGGAATTCACGTTCTGCCTGGGCCGGATTTATAGGATAGGGGGAGGGGGGCAAAGGGGCCAAGGGCCCCGGGCCCCCCGGCTACACAAAAAATATAATAATTAAAATACAAAAATTACTGTACTTTATTGGGAATAAATTGAAAAATTGTGACGAACCGCATCACTGGAGGTAAAGGTCTCTCCAGACAGAAGAAAATTTCGTGCGAAGCAATGCGTGACTGCGTACCTACAAGGTCAAAATTGCTGCAATCGTAACGTTGGTGTTGCATTAAGGACCAATATTGAAGTCTTTTTTACACCATACTGCGACTCCGTGCAGCCGCGAGCAGCCAGTCTGGTTAGGGCTTAAGGCTTATAACAACAAGTTCAGAGTCGTCAAATTTGCTGTCAGAGTAGGGATGTCTCATGAAATTTTGTTTCTATGAAATTCCTCTTTTAAGAATAAGGGTTTAGGCTGCTTGCGTATTGCAGGGACGCATAGCTTCAGTGTCAGCCTAACAGAAAGACACGTCTTTACCCCTGTAGTGACGAGATTGCCTCGCTACTTGCTAGGCATAAAAGTAAATCCCATAAATAACTTTATATAAATTTAGTAAATTTTCTTTTTTGCTGTGTATGCGTATTAATGTCTGAGTTCGAGGGGCCCCTCGAATCCCCGCATTGCCCCCCCCCCCCCCCCCACGGTCTAAATGCGGCCCTGCGTTCTGCAGAATCCCGTTTCGCAGAATTAAAATATTCTTAAAAAATTTAACATTGCAGAAGTTAAAGAGGCAGTCTAATTGGAAGTAATGTGTGATCGGTTGCTGATTTTGACGTTTGTTTAGCCGCAGCGAACGCGAGCGAGGCACGTAATTTGAAAAAAATTATTCTCCAAAACGGGTGTTTGTCTATAAATGTCTGACCATTATCATGTTATAAATGTTCGTGTTTAATTGTTTTAAATGTTTCGTGTGCCTAAAATTTCGTGAACGGTATTTGGCGAAACGGGATTTGGCTAAACGGGATTTGGCTAAACGGGACGTAACCATGCAGATACCTCCATCCACCTAAAATTAAAACTGGTACATAAGAGAAGCCGCCAAGTTTCCAAAAAGGTTCGACCTTTGAAAGTAGTGATATCATTCAACCAGGGAATGGCCGCCAAGGCTAATCCTGTTAACGAAATTAATCGCACCGACTAGTAGTTCGTAAGTTAAATGAAAAGAAGACTGGTGGTAGCAATCTTCAAGTTTTTATTTGACGTTCAAAGTATTATTCGGTACGATTAATTTGGCTAATAGTGTTAACCTTGTTGACGGCCTTTCCCTGGTTGAATGATATCACTACTTTCAAAAACTTTTTGGAAACTTGATGGCTTCTCTTATACCAGTTTTGGTTTTAGGTGGATATCACAACTTTCGTTGGACTGTGAACGTATACAAAACGTCACACGGCATATCTTCCTCTACCTTTTTTTTTCTGGGAGGATTTTTTGTTTATAAATTTTCATATTGATAATTTTCACATCTGCCATTGCCATTGCTAATTTGAAAATTAGCCATTTTAAACGTTTAGAATCGAACAGGGTGGAGGTTAAAGTATCAAAGGTATCTGTAAAATGGATCTGTTGTCATTTTCGTTCACTATAGCTCTACAGCGAGTACTTTAAACCCAAACAGTGCCAAAAAAATACAGTTTTATTCAAGTTTTTCAGTAAGGTTTTCAAATTAACTCAGTGCATGCGACAAGGTTAGCGAACGTTTCATTCGTGGAGCTCAGCAGAATGGTCGTCAACCCCAGGGCATTCCGTTTGCCGTTTCTACGTGACCATGACGCAGCCCCCACGAGGATAATAGCCTTGTCAATTTATACAAATTTTAGGGTGTTTTTTTGCGTTTGCCAGTTTTAAACAAGTGTTCTTAATTTGATGATCGATAAACTATTTTTGTCCTAATAATTTAAGCAACATGGACTCGTGTGCTGCTTGTTAGCTGATGAAATTTGTATTACTTGAAAAGCCAATGCACAATGCAAGCCCGAGCGGTCAGTGTCGTCTACGAAAGGTCGGGGGGGGGGGGTCTCACGGCGCTTTGTAAACAACTTACTCTCACCAATTTTAGAGCCTTTGAAAAGTTCAGAAACCCAATTTCACAATTTTCTCAATTGTAGTAAGTGCGTTAATTTGTTCACCGTTTCCAAACTTTATTAAAAATAAAAGTCCCCTTTGCCCCCCCCCCCCCCTCCCCCAATGCCTCTACCCCGCCGGATGCTCCATTGACCACTGACAGCTGAAGAGTACTGGGAGGGCCTTTTAGGCCCGGGAAATGGTTATAGTAGGCCTCTCTCTTGTGGCATTTTGTAGAAATTAGTCATCATGAAAAAAATGTCAGTAGGGCCCCGACAGGCCCTCGGAGCTCAGGCCCTACGGCAAACCTCCCGTTTTCTCGTAAGGCCAGTACTGTTCATGAAAATAACAGAGTTTAGGGACCGATCATTATTTATCGTCGTGGGGAAGGGGAAGGAAATGTTGGTATCATGGATTTTTCTGGACTCTCCTCAAGGCTCGAGGAGGTGGGAGGGGGTTTGAAATAATTACCGAGCCTTCAAGGCTTTTGTTTGGAGCGAAGCTTCGCTATGATGACTCCAATGTAATCATAGACCGTGCATCACGTGAAAACCACGTGAATATCCATCCAAACCAAACTTTGCATGCAGTGGCACGGATGTCTGGAAAAGGTTTATCAAAAAAAAAAAAAGTAGGGTTGAAAAACATGGGGTTGAAAAACCACCAGGGTGACCAAATGGGCCAAGAGCCAAGACCCAAACACGCGGCAGGGCTCACCGATCTCGATTTTGTAAGGCTGGCCGATCTCGATTTTTACCGATAATTACCGATCTTTATCGGCCGATATTTACTGAATTCGGGATCGGTAGATAAAACACACAGATCGGTAATAAACCAAATTGAAGATATTTGTACTTCTCGTTGACCAATTTTAACGCTTGATTGCACCATTTTGAAGGTTTTTTCACTAGATTTCCAATGGGCAAACCCCAAACAGCAGTCTTTTACTGTTTAGAAATTGCAAGGCAAAATGCTAAAGTTTACTGGGGTTTTGTGTTTTAAAATTATTGTAGATTAATACGCAATGTTATTTTAACCCTATATTTTTAAAATAATAATGTGTCTTTAGGCCTATGCTTTATGTATGTTTAGTAATTTTCTTATAAAGAACATACTTCCGGGTATTACAGTTTTAGATTAATTGGGAACTGGGATCGGTTATCGGGGTTTAGTATCGGTTATCGTGATTACGTTTTGGTATCGGCCAATTTTGTTTAATGATTGGCTCGGGTAGAAAAAAGCTGATAGTCGGTACAGCCTTAATATTTTGTCCTGTTGAGGATAAATCCCAACGCGGCCGAAATTCAAATTGTGGACAATGTAAGGGGGAGGTTCAGGGATAATGAAAAACTAAAAGTTAAAGGATGAGTATCCACCATTCATAGAGAGAAAGAGGCATCAATAACGTTTTCACGATACTGTCCAGCTAAGCATAGCTGGCTACCTTGGCGGCCTTTCCATGGCTGAATGATATCACTATTTTTTTGGCCAAACAGCCAACAGTAAACAAAGCGGTGCCCGCTCTATTATATCGGCAGTGCAAGTGACGACGGCCGTAGTTCTTATTATTTTTTTAAGGAAATTGTGGACAATGTTTGTGCAAATGCTTGATTTGAAACCCGCTTTTTCTTATATTCATTTCGAAGCGCCTTTCACCTTTAGAAATGGAGCAGTCAAAGCCGAACAAACCCTTTCGTTCCGAGACTTAACATCTATAACCTTGATTACACGTATTCATTACAAGCTGTCAACGGAGTGAAAGCTTACAGTCTTCAGTCTTACGCAATCTGCTAATGTTAAAAAAAAAATTTCTTTTTAAATCATTCGGTCAAGGGTGATAGCTACTCTAGTTCGGAGTAATCTGACGTTTGTTGACATATATTAAACAGCAATGGTTTTAACCAAGTACGGGTCATCTCAGCAACGAATTGCTAAGTCGTCATAGTTCTTTTAAAGTAATAAATAATAATCCAAATTTGATATGATAGGCCAACGTCCGATCTCTACGAAGATACCGCAATGCCTTCTTGATAAGGTTGACAGCAAAAAAGCATTCGAGGCGAAATGATATGCTCCATCTGCACCTCAAGTGAGCAAATCTTACAACATATATTATTTAAGCTGACCACACTGTTACTCTATAGTAATTCTAATTGCCGTCGAGATCACTGTGAATATATCTGAAGACGATATACTGACAGCATAATTATATCATCGCAGTCTGCGCACCAGCTAATCGCCACACAAATTGCGCCTATACATTTTTATTACTTTGTTAGTTAAAAAGTACAAATAAAGGTGGACTAACAGTGCTATACACAGTTTGAGCGCACGTCAAAAAGGTGCACATAATGCACAAATTAGCGACGTTTGAGTCTGAAGTCTA
>JAHWFP010215067.1:39327-73329 GCA_023313725.1 Lithobius niger
AAAAAAAAAACTATATCTCTGAGCTAGGAAGGTTCATAACGTGTTTCGATCGGTGATTGGCTGCTTTCGTGTGACGTAACAAATAGGTTATTGTTCGAAGGAAAACGCGACTGGTGATTGAGCGAATGGCTAAAAACGGAGACTACAAATGCACATGCGCGAATTTTAACGGCAGCGAATTTCCGGCAATGAGTTTCTCCATTGAGCAAAAAATCCAGAGAGCAGAACAAAGTTCATCTGTCCAACATGGCGAAACAATGCATCAAAGGCTGGTCAAGTCAACCCCCACAATTCGGAGTGCAATGGATGGGAGTTCAGTAATGGAACATTACTCCCTGTCTGGTTCATTGTTAACAGCACTCCTGCAAGTCTAGATGTTGAAGATTTAGAATGTGAAAGTTATGGGGAGGTGTATATGTTATCAGCCACATTTCCGAGGAGCGAGATATAACAATGTCGAGGCCCGCAGGGCCGAGCCATTGTTGTATCGCTCCGAGGAAAGTGGCTGATAACCTATTTATCACCCAATTTAACGATCTCAGTCCGACAACAATAGCACAGCACTCACAAACCAAAGAATGAATCGTGTTTTGGTCAGAACGGTCGACAATGCGACAAACCTGCCATTGTTGGCAGCATCGTTATTCCTTCCTTAGGAATAACACCTGGGAATCTGCCTGTTGCAGACATAGGGCCTTGGGGCTTCGGGCAGATGACCAGGAGTGGTTAACGCTCGTTAAACCATTTGAAACCCTTTGATTCCTTCCTTAGAGTAGTAGATATGAGCCTATATTAGCACGGCCGGCAGGCCATGCTTATTCGAGTTCGTTTGCGCACGAGAATTTCAGAAAATTGGACAGGAGGAAGCTGAATTATATTTATTACCGGGGCCACTGCCCAAAGCCAAGCGCCCACTCTAATATAAATACAATACACTACCATGAAACCAACTGCACAAAGCAAACAGGGCATACAAAGCATACAAAGCATGTAAGTGCCACAACTAACCCCTACCATGCTCAAACTACAGATCACAGAGACAAGAACAACAGACGAAACGCAGACCTACAGGAAAGCATTGACTGTATTGCAGTAACCGGCAATAGCGCGCAAGCATTTAACCGGACCGAGGCGGAGGCGGCGGGGCTAACAATGTCAAAATGTTACAATGCTGCAACATGTAACAATAGGGTAACAATATGCGAGGCGCACAATATCGCATTATAGCTCACTAGAACACGATCAACGATGGTTGGGTGCCGGGAAACTAACATTGTCGTTGTTTGAGTTACCTAGCTCGTTGTGGAGAACCAAAATTAAATGGTCTTGATTTTGCCTTAAATCTTCAAGTTTTAAACCGTAGCGTGCGAAGTCTTAAATTTTGAGGCCTCAAAATTGGGCGGCCGACATGACTGAGTGACTTATTTACTTTTTCAATGCGGGCTTCGGGAAGCCAGTTGGGTTGTGTGCCATGATACTGCAACAATCCAGAATCAACTACTCATCGAGATGACGCATGCTAAATCCAGACACACGCTAATGTGTTGCCATCAAATAATAATCATGGGACAAACCTTGGGCGTAATCTGAAGATAAGTATGCATTTCTAATGTTCCGTTTTTTCGAAAACAAAAATCGGTGGACAGAGGACACATAAAAAGGAAGCGAAAAAAGCCAACTAATAAATTAACTGAGCAAAAAACGGCTTCGCCGTTTAGAAAAAAAAAAAACATTAGAGCTCGTATCCCCATACTCACAGCCGTGAAGGTGCACGAATAAAAACGGATATGAGTTCACTCGAACGCAACGAACTATAATTTGAACTCCAATTCGCAAAACGTAAAGCCACAAACACACAAAATAACGCCATAAACAGCAAAACGCTACAAAATTGAAAGATAAAAATGCATACACAAAATGAACACGTAATTACTCAAACGAACTAGAAATACCACTTCAAACGACCTTCAAACACAAACACAAGCAAAAAAAAAATGCCTTTACTAGGAGTCTGCTTGTTTCACAAATTATAAATGCACTTAAAATACACATATACCCACTCACACGAAACAGATTTAATATGAAACAACAAACACAGAAAAATATAAAAAAAAAAAAGGTCTGCATAATACACAAATTATGCGTGCACGCCCAAACACCGAAACATTAAACTTTTCAAACATAAACTGGGCTTTCTTTCTGACATAACCATTGATCAAAAACAGTCCTTGTTCCCTGGTATTGGAGTTCAACTTAGTTCGTTGCGTTCGAGTGAACTAATCGTTTTTATTCGTGTACCTTCACGGTAGTGAGTATGGGGATACGAGCTCTAATGTTTTTTTCTCTAAACGGCGAAGCCGTTTTTTGCTCAGTTATATATATAGTAGTAGGATGTAAAGACCAGCATAGGCTCAATAAAGTCAAGTATGTAAAGTGAAAGGCTCTGTGCTCGTGTTTATTGGTTGTAACTCGATTCCGAAATACTCCATCACCGTTTATACCGCGGAAACTCAACGACGAACAGCCCTTTCAGACAAGTTCTCTTAACATTTTTTTTAGCAGAAGTAATTGTTTGAAGGGCCTATTTGACGTTGAGTTTCCGCGGTATAAACGGTGATGGGGCTTTTCGGAATCGAGTAACAATACATATCATCCATCGAGTGATAAATCAGATCAAGATTAAACTGTCAAAGATGAGACTTTGTGGTTAACATTAAAAACTCGTACATTGTATTTCGTATAGTCCATATTTCTGTCAGATTTTGTGTATAGAGATTCTTACACATAAACCAAGTATACGAAGAGATTGTTGAAAAAGGCACTCAGGCTCGACGCATAAAACGATAAAAACACTGGTACCTAATATTTCGGAGCAATATGGTGGTTGGCTCCATTTTCAAAGGTTAAAAACATAAAAATGAAACAAACTCACACCTCGACAACCATCTTACCAGGTCGCCATGTTGAATCATGGCGACCTGGTAAGGTGGTTGTTGAGTGTGTGAGTTTGTTTTCTTTTTCTGTTTTTAACCTTTGAAAATGGAGCCAACCACTGAACTGCTCTGAAATATTAGGTACCAGTGTTTTAACGTTTTATGCGTCGAGCTTGAGTGCCTTTTTTAACAATACATAACGCATTTTTTAACCATTCAATCAAAGAGATGTAGCCTACGCATATCTCTTTAAAATAAAAGTTTTCTTTTTTTTTATGTAAAACACAAATCAGCAGAACAACTAACGTTCAGGAATCTAACCATTTCCAAGATTCGATACAACTGTGAAAATGTCTGCACATTAATGGCATGCATGTTCAGTAATAAAGCACTGCGTTATATAGCAAGCAGTTATATAGACTGCGAAAAAGAAAAATAAGGGCGTATGCTTTTCTGATCCGAAAATGCTTCCAGATATTTTGTCTTACGTGGATGCTTAGAAGTTAGTTTTCCTTACTTTTCTCGACAGTTTGACATATGTTTCAGCCATGTGCCTTGTGATGTAAATTTGGGTCAAATTTGAGTGGGCGTGGGGCTGCCTTATGGGCGAAGGCTTCTGAAAAATTTGTCTGGCTTATTTCTTTAATTACGTGTGTTTGTTTCCGCATCTGTTGACAGTGAAATTTTTCATGTATCTTTTGCGGTTAATTTTGGCAGAACCGTACGGGCCAAACTTCATGACGTCATCGAATAAGCTTGTCGCTTCCCTGTATTTTGTCTTGCGATGCTGGTAGGAGTTTTTCTTACTTTCCTTGAGTGACTCCTGTTTCAGCCACGTCGTAAATTTAAATGAAATTTGGAGGGGGGGGGGGAGTGTGGGGGGGCGGGGGCTGTGTGATGGGCGAAGGCCTTCGAAGTATTTGTCTGACTTATTTCTTTAATTATAAATGTGTTTGTTTCCGTAAAATTTTTCATGTACGATTTGCCGTTAATTTCGGTAGAATCGTGGGTCAAACTTCATGACGTCATCACTAAATGCTTCCTGTCTGACACGTAAGACAAAGCGATTTTATTTGTATGCCTTTTATCAGGTAACGCTGGAGTGGTAGATAATTTGTACCCTGCGACGTGATTATTTTGAATAGGCTACCCGCTCCCGATACAAATATCTATTTAAAAGCCCAAATATGTCTTATTCTGCCACATGCCCAGGTCTTCATACTTACTCTAGAATGGTGAGTAAAATCTCGAAGGATGCTGTCCATATGTGCACCACAGGCTTCTATTTCCCATTTTCAAATGATAAAAAAAGCCGTTTTTGAACTATACCGTTGGGTGGCGAGTATTTGAATGGATTGACGGAACAATTGTTTTTTTCTGGAACCCAATCAACTAGGCCATCGGCCCGGAGACTTCAACTGCAACACCCTTCCTTTGAACCCTAATATTCCTCTGCGCCACGCAATAATCTTTTTATTTTCATGCCCACAAAATATGCCTGACTAGTAATGGCCACTCAATGGCCTCCATTTAACACACGTAACGTTTTACAGGATAAATTACAACAACATAAACTAACAAGCGTTTACAGCGACTATAGTCGCAACCGGTTTTCTGTACAGTTCTGCCACTACCTCTATCACGCATTGCTACAGCTACAGTCTCTATTATATAATCTAAAAGCAGTAACCATCAGAAATGACGATTGAAAATGTGTTGGCTTTTAAGCTTATTTTACATTTTAGGCATAATTATGAGCTTTTAGGCCTAATTTTTATCTGCAGCTTTAAGTTCTTAAGTAGCAGCTATCGGAGATTTGGATTGTATAGCAAGCCTACCCATTTTTGCAACACGGTTCGCCTCCGGGCACACAGTTACAGTGTTACAACGTAATGCGCTATGTTGCTTATATAGATCAGTGGTAGTAGGCAAGTAACGGGAGAGACGCTGTTGATGAAGTCAGCAGGGATTCGTAGTAACTTGGCGTTGCCATGGTAACGTGATTTTAGGCCTAATTTTTAGTTTTTAAGCCTAATTTTCTAAATTGCAGTTTTAATTTCGTGAGTAGCAGTTAGGCGTAATAGAGAATTTGGTTCGACGGTAAGCCTATTCATTCATGCAACAGTGCGACGAGACTATTTCAAACGAAGCTGAAATCCTTTTATTTTTACGGCTGCATGTTATCCTTAGGATTTCAATTTGACGATCAAATGTTATTATTTAGTTACGTCGAAGAAGACTTAGTTATTAGAAAGTAACGATGTTTTTAGTTGCCATGTTATTTAACTAACTTTTGACACTGAATCGAACGTTGTAAACAGTGGTCGTCAATTTCTGGTACCGTTGAGAAGTTGAAAAAAGCGACGGACGGACGGACAAAGTCGTTGCAATAGTCTTCTCAACCGGTGCGGCTGTACAGAAGACTAAAACGGGGAGCGCTATACATTTCTGGCAACTTGTCGCTTGCCCCATCACAGGTTTAGTTTTTTATTTTTTATGTTGCCTTAAAAATCATGACAGCCCTAAACATCATGATGGGGCCCCTCGTACTTATAAGGCCCGTGGGCAATCTGGGGACCATTTTTCTGATTTTTGTGACTTTTTCTTTCGAATCCGAGTCTGCGTTCATGTCATTTAGTGGCATCGGGTACAACCTTACAGTCGCAACTGTTCAAAAACCCCTTTTGCTTTTAGCCCGAGTTGGAGGGCTGGGCCACCACGGGCGCTTGGACTGAATCCCCTAGGCAAACTGTTGCTTAGACTGCTTGCTAGACGTTTCTTTTTTTTTTGGTGATGACTCAATTTTCTTCGGGAACCAGTTGTTGGTATTGTACAACTCGAATTCTGGCGATGTTGTCTTCCCCGAAAACGTAAGTTCGCCGACTGAAAACACTGCCGGGCTTTCGTTCGATACCTGTTTTTTATCCATCGTGAAGCTGTCATCGGCGGGCTAATTATTTTCTCAATATCAACGGGAGAGGTCGTTACGGTGAGTCAGAGGCCAGCACCTGGTGGAGTTGCGGCTAAATCTTACGAAAGAGGAAATAAGAAAATCGAACTTTTCCCCTGCACCCCTTCCCGCCCATAGAGCCAATCGTCTGCTTGTGCGTACACGGATATTCTACGGTTGGGACACCTCCCATAACCATCACCTCCCCTCCCACCCAGATTTTACTCCCCATTGTCTGAGCCACTAATAAACGGATCCACCCAAATCCAAAAATAGTTACGAATAGCCGCCGTGTTAACAAAAACGGTCGGCCTAAGAAAGTAGTGATATCATTAATCGAAGAAAAGACTACCAAGGTTAACCCTATTAACTAGCTAACTTGGCACAATGCCCATTTCTTCAACTTAGTTGGTTTCATTTTACATTTCCGATATGTAAGAGCAGGAGAGATAAATATATCTTCAAAATATACCATTTGGCCTTGGAAAATGATCATATTTTACTTCGATCTTCAAATTAATATGAGTGAGTGCACAAACGTAAGTTTCTAGGCCATAGGATTGTAAAGTATTAATTCAACATAAGCTACAATCCAACAGCAGTGTAGTACTGTGAAACTGAACTGATCGTACTTAACCGGTGATACGTACTGATTATAAGGGCCCAATAAATTATGAAAGAGTGAGCATGAACAGACTACTGTTGTGTCAAACTTATTTCCGTTTTCTTTTGAGCCTAAATGTTACACAGCTTGAGTTGAGACTATACCCGTTGTTTTTTAGCCGTACCACCGCTGACTCCCTGATACAGCAAATCTTGGGGAAATAAGCCGCTGGAAAAAAGCTTGGAATAAGTCTCCAGTGGAAGGTAAAAAAATCGCGTTAAAAAAAGCCGGAGCAAAAAATAGGCCGCAGAAAAATACGTGTCCTGGTGGAACTTCCATTACCTGACTGGTGAAATTCTAACCAAGAAACCTAACCTAACTTATAATAACACAAAATGAAAAAAAAATTAACAAAACAGTTCGGCTTTGTTTCTGCAGCTTATTTTTTCGCCGTTTTTTTTTTCCTTCGGTTGTTTTTTTCCAGGCTTTTTTTCCCGTGGCTTTCTTGTATGGCTAAAAGGAGCTTCGGCCTTCAGCCTCAAAGATCTAGGGTTCAATTCCCTCTCAGGCAGTATGATGGTTAAGCCCAAAAGGCAATGTAAATAAGTTTGAATCTTGTCACCACGTCACAACGTGCATCTGGTTTAGCATTCGTCCTGTTATTCATTAAGACAGGATCAATGAGTGCCTTCAAAATCAGGATAAAAATAACTATGGCTGGCTACAATTCTACAATTCTACACAACGGTCTCAAAAGACGTTAAAACTTAACTATTTGTTAACGTCATTAACATTATTAACATTATTAACTATTTGTTAAATTCGATGTTAATTTGAATTTCCTCAGATAAATTCTAGGAGTGTTATGTTTATTCTACAGGGGTCGACATAAAACGAACGACCTAACTGTTTTTAAAGTCAAAACCTTTTTGTAAGGTCGTTTAAAAAGAGATAAAAATACTGTAGTCATTGACTCATTATACCACATTTGAATCTTCCACTTGTACATTGGACAACATTATGCACCAAACGAAAGTTGCCCAATTTTCTAATTTCAAATATTTCGAAACACAGAATCAACATTTTCGGATCCCAGAATTGTATTTTGGATTCAGAAAGTAGTCCGTATGTTGTGAAAGTTTACATTTTAGTGTTTTTTTTTTTTGGGGGGGGGGGGAGGGCAAAATTTTCCTTTAAAGGGACACCCGGCCTGCCTTATAACATTCCGCTTGCCTAATCACAGCTATGCGCAGATCGCCACCGCGCATTTACTAGAGCCAAGGTCGGATGGGGTGGTAGCTGCATTCCTCGCAGAGAAGATCGTAGCTGCTGTCTCGATTGGCCTTGGGAATAGTACACGCAACAGCATCAAGTTAAAGATTGTGTCGTTACAAACCGGAATGATTCTCGTATTTTAACGTCACAATTTATAATTTTCTATGCTAGTGTCTTATAATTTTGCTTCGGCAATCTGTTGGAATAATTAATTTTAATTTTTACCGCATTAGTGTTTTAGATTTTTGATTTCATGGTAATTATTAGAAAATTAGTACACGCACACACAGAGATGAAACGTCATGATTATTGTAAGCGCGCAAAGCATCATATACGTGTAGGATACAGTAAATAAAGTTAACAATTATGCAATAGAAAATCTCCTAGACGCCACATTTTAAAACGGTTTTTTAGCTAGGGAAAGACTAACGGTAAGTAAATAAACCTTTGGGGCCGTACTTGATGTGGTGGATCGAGAAAAATGGCGCTGGGAGGTATATCCCTTTAAAAGCAAGCCCACGTGTGTACTTCACTCTCAATCTCCTCCCCTCATCCAAAAAAAGCTTGCTTATGTACTGTTTTTATTTTTGTCTAGGGTTGAGACTTTATGTGTTTGATGACATCATATTTGCTATTCTACGCTCAACGATGTTATCTATCAATAAAACAAAAAATAACCATATAATTGGTTACGAAAATAGTACGAAAATAATAAAGTGTGATGTAATTAGGGTTAATTTTTCAATTGAGAGGCGAACGTAAGGCCACAACATTATGCTTTTCGATTCTTTCTCTACGCGTTGATCACGAAAGAGACCCAACCATGGCGAGGTTCACGCACGGAGACTGGCGCCATCTGTTATGAAAACTTTCAACAAATCTCATACGACAACCAGGGAGGGACTCAGAAGGCAGGGCCTCAAGCGGCCAGTGGGAGCAATACCTATATTACTTGTGTTGCAGCACTAACGCCAATTCGTTTCGTTTTGTACTTTCAGTTTCAGTTTCATTTCATTTCCACTATCGCATTTAGGTGATAGCACGCATGCTGCCATCTATTGACGGCGTATGCCAACTCTTTCCTTTTCCCCAGCGTTCTTTGTGAGGAGCGCTTTCTTCACCACCCAGGTGCCACCGGAAAACTTATTTTTAAAAAATAAAAGTAAAAATTAGAAATTCATTAGCATGAAGTTACATTTTACAACTGTTTCTTTTTTTTTTTTTACGGCAGCGAATGTAATTACGAACAAAACAATGAATCAATTGCTGCGGCACAAACTCACTCCAGTTTTCTCGTTTTGAACTGTTTGTTTCAGTTTCATTTACGGTTAACTACAGCACGCGTGCCTCCATCTGTTGACTGTGTACGACAACTATTTCCTTCGGCACAGAGTTCGTGAGAGAGCAGCGTCAACTGTCATGAACTGTAAACATTGGCGAAGGAGAAGGTGCGGTTCCCTAGACGCACGTCAATTGTGTAATTTGTGTAAATTTATAAAATGAATGACGCTGGTTCGCGACAGTTTGATCCCACGACAATTCTGTCCCGAACATTTCCCTCTCAAAAAAATAAAAAGACTACGTACGACAATATGGTACAAGTACACATAAAAATAAAAATGCCAGTTAAAATGGTATAAGTACACATAAAAAATAAAAATGCCAGTTAAAATTTGAGGACCACTATGACAATCTTGAAAATGTTAAAAAAAAAACACAAAAAAAAACATGATATTGTGTGCAAAAGAAACTGGCGAATAAGTTTGTCGGCGCTTATCTTCGTTCTAGCAAACTCCATCTACAAATTAAAAAAAAAAAGGCATGGGGGATTTTTATTTGAAAACTTGTAGGATTTATGCTTTAGCATTCAGGTTGTATGTTAAGGGTATGCTAAAAATGTATACTGTTGCGGAGTCGTCATTTGTGGCTCCACAATGGGTGCCGTCAATTTTCCGTCATTATGTCAACCATACTCAACTTACCCTTTAATTACCTAATAGGCTATACCATTATGTATATAGTGTTATCAATCACATGACTTCCTGTATGCCCGTATAAATACTACCCCGTACAGGAAGTAAAGCATCTTTTCAGCTGTATCCTACACACTGGTTAGTCCGTGTCCCTCCTTTACCATTGGTGCCCGCGCTGGGCTCAGGTGTGTCCCTGCCAAGGATATCACATACTCACTCAGTCAACTGGAATTTGAAGGTGGTAACTATCAAAGTGATAATAAGTTGGAAACTGAAATTAAAATGAAAAATTGGGAACTGAAAAATTGATTGGAAAGATTGAAAGATTGAAAACTGAACTGTGATTGGATATGCAAAATGAGATTGGAAACTGAAATTGAAACTGAGAAGGTTACGCGCGGATATCTACCTCACGTTTCCCATCTTACGTGGGCTTACCATTATAGACCCCAATAAAATTGTTTCTTGTGCGTTGAACACAGTAAAGCTCGGAGCCCACAAGTTTAAATTAGTTGTTAAAAAATCTAAACTCAACTGTCGAAAATGTTACTTGAGTAACAGAGTTGTTTAAACCTGGAATGTACCGTCTTGTGATATTGTCACTGTTGCTACTCGGAGTGTACGCGGGAGAAGCCAACATCTCGGGGGCCGCCCGCGGCTTTTTAACTAAACTCATTTAAAGCCTGACTGCGATCATTGGGTCTCTCACGTTTCTTTCGAGATTCAAAGTAGCTGTTAACGACGTCCCGTATCTATCCGTTGACTGATACATCTTGGTTATCTTGAATTTTTTTTTTTTTTTTTTTTTGTATGTATATTTTTTAATGGGCCGAACGTAAATGGGTGCTAGTTCCAGTTGTCTCCCTTCCGCATATAGGGCACAGGGAGCCGGCACGGACAACACCATACCAACCAACAACAGCCATAGGTAAAGGGCGAAAACACCGTTATGCCAACTAATAAAGGTAATCGTCCATTTTCACTTCGCGTCAACTTTTAACTCTTTCTGCCACACCGATTTGATATGGGTTCGATTCGTTTTACGCAGAAAGCTTCATTTATACTACACATACCAAGATCGCCGCCCCACCTTTCCTAGGGGCTACAGGGAAGGGGCCAATATAACCATAAAGAACCCCCCCCCCAAAACGTCAAACCGAAGAGAAACCAGACCGCAAAATTTAACCAATTTCGATTTACAACCGCCCACTTTTTGATGAGTTTCTGCTCTAATATGGACGTACGATACGTCTTTACAATCACTGAAGTCTCCCCTTACCTACCGCTAAGTTTGCTTTATTCCAAAACTTACTACTTTTCAGGCTGCTTACGAAACAATAAAAGTCGACAACGAAATAGCACTCTCAGCGTGACTGAAATCGGCCGCCATTGCTCTCGTATCGTTCGCGTCTAAAACCACAGTTAAACCTTCCTGTGCGCTGATTGGCTAATGTGCTACAGCAGATATAGTAAATAAATGTCATGAGCAGCGAGTGTTTCGGCCTTTTTTGGCTGTTTCGTGCAACAAAAAATCGAAAATTTAAAGTAACACTTGGCTACGAAACTTGTGGTAGCGGGCCAGTATGCTTTTCAAATATTTCAGAAATAAAGATCGGACTGCGGTTTTAGACGCGAACGATACGAGAACAATGGCGGCCTATTTCATTCACGCTGAAAGTGCTATTTCGTTGTCGACTTTTAAAGTTTCGTAAGCAGCCTGAAAAGTTGTAAGTTTCTTTGGAATAAAGCAAACTTAGCGGTAGGCAAGGGGAGACTTCAGTGATTGTAAGGACGTATCGTATGTCCATATATTAGAGCAGAAACTCATCAAAAAGTGGGCGGTTGTACATCGAAATTGGTTAAATTTTGTGGTCTGGTTTCTCCTCGGTTTGACGTTTTGGGGGGTCTTTGGGGTTATATTGGCCCCTTCCCTGTAGCCCCTAGGAAAGGTGGGGCTGCGATCTTGGTATGTGTAGTATAAGTGAAGCTTTCCGCGTAAAACGAATCCAACCCAAAGCAAATCGGTCTGGCAGAAAGAGTTAAAAGTTGATGTGAAGTGAAAGTGGACGATTACCTTTATTAGTTGGCATAACGGTGTTTTCGCCCTTTATCTATGTCTGTTGTTGGTTGGTATGATGTTGTCCGTGCCGACTCCCTGTGTTATCGGGCAGTGACATAACGTAGTACTATTGTGTATAACTCTATGGTGGAGCCAGTAACTGGGTTAGCTGCAAGGAGCACTGGAGGGAGAAAGGAAGATCGTCTTATTGAAGCCAATGCTATTAGACTGGATTTCTTAAGCGTATAACGCGCGATTTTTGTTGTCGGAGAAAACAACGTTCTTTTAAGTCTAAGAAATCCGCTCTCAAAGCACTGTCTTGACTAGAAGTGCCGTTTTTTCCGTTACATTTTAATCTAGTGCACCTTGTAGCTAACACCTCCAAACGGTGTCTCGTAGCCAAAATGACGTCACATGACGCTGCTCTATTGGTGGGATAAAGTCTTTCTTATTATTATTATAACATTGTGTAGTACTACATGGACTTCAACTACACTGCATTATTAAAAACGTAGGATGTGTTTGCGTGCATGTTCTTCTACGCCTCTTGAACTAAGGCACCTACAAATATAGTCCCAGCCAAATGAGAGGTAATTAAATTACGCTTTGGATAGGCCCGTTTTTATCGCAGTAACTTGTTTTTTTTTTACCCTCAAAAACTGAAAGAATGACGTCAAAGTTCGAACCTGCAATCAGAAAGAAATCAACAAAACTACATGAAGCATGGATCGACGCCCATAGAGTGAGCGAATTGAATTTATTTACATTTATCTACAGAAACCCATTTAACCATTCGCACGAGTCCAGGTTTTTTTTTTATACGGGACCGAACTGTCGCACTATCTGTAATAGAAAACAAATACAAACTCGTTTTATGTTTCGTGTAAAGTTTAACTGAACCGAAATCAAAACAGCAAACGGGACACAAATAAACTTCTCTGTAAGGGTTCATATACCGCAGTGTTCCTGTAATGTTTAGTCCACGTGAAATCTTACTGCTGTATTCACATCTTTTTACAGTTGTCCGGTACTGAATTGTCCGAGACCGAATTGTCATGGACCCAAAGACCCCCATCTGTGAGAAATAGACGACGAATGACCGCGACAAATCCAACAAAAATGTTTTAGAAGTTTAAAAGTGTTGTAAAATTAAGTATATAAACCGGACAGAAACCTAAATGGGCTCGATAAGTGTCAGTATGGTTGTGGCTAGGCCGTGCCAGTATGGCTAAGGTGTAGGACTCCGACCTTTGGTTTCAAAGATCGTGGGTTCGATTCCCTGCTCAGGCAATCGGACATTTAAGTCCAAAAGAAACGTAAATAGGTTTGCATCCGTATTTATTTGTAAAATGTAGTAAACAACAAGCACATTCCTAAACTCACAAAACAGGTCATCGTTGCTACAGCAACTAACTAAAGTTGTTCCAAAACGCACGACGATTTTTCGATCTCTCAGCCTGACGTACAGATGGAGCATCAAACTCATTAAATCTTCAAGGTGTTTTTTCCCCGCTGTTTGTACTGACTAAAGATAGCAGATCTAGAGTTTTAATTTCCTAAGATGTTTTATGTAAACATGGTTAACAATTTGTGTAGATTTGTACAGAAGGTTAACTAGTTACGCGAATGCAGAAAAAGACGTATTTATCTGTCAGTATTTAACTGAAAATTGCGTAGTAACAATCCAAAACGGTTACAAGATGGTGAACGTATGTTCATGCAACGTGAAGCATTGAGTTCGTCCCTAAAAGACTGGAGTGTGACATCAGTTTTAGTGGATGCAACGTAATAGGGTCTGTAGTAGAAGAACGTACGGTAGTGGCACGGAAGTGACGTCACAGGGCACGAGACCAACCGGAAATGACGTGACGATCCAAGATGGCAGCGCCCCAAGGATGTCCCGAGACGGCACCATACCGACACCATTTTGTGGCTCGGTCTACTTGGGACATCGTATGGGTGCCACCATCTTGGATCGTAACATCACTTCCTGATGGTCACGTGACCTGTGATGTCACTTCTGTGCCACTACCGTACGCCCTCCTCCTACGGAGATTGGACTAATCTTCCTGTTTACTTCAGCAGTATCCACGAAAAGCAATGAATAGTACAGACTGTTTAAAAAATGGAAGATAATGAATGTAGAACCGAAATGAATGACTGGAACTAAGTGAAACGAAATAAGCAGTGGTGAAAATCGAGTATGAAAATGATTCCTGATCATCTTTTGAGAGCAACACAAAACGGTGTCCGAAATCGTCTATGGTTTAATAACAGCATCAGGACTGAATTGTTTGGTCGGCCGACAGAGGACACATGTGGAAACAGAGTGGGCCAAGGACTTTTTTCTAAGGCAGCCCTATTAGGGACTTTTTATTCCATTTAATTCAACCTCAACGTAACGTAAACCTCAAAGCAGTCCATTTTTTTTTCTAAAATACGCCCCATAAACTCACAAAATAAATTAGGCTACACAGTACACACATATTGCAAAGTTGCGACAAAACTTTTTATTAATAATTAGATTCGTTGATAAATAAATAAAATAAATAAATAAATAAATAAATAAAAGCTCAGTTTATTCATCTGATTACAAGTTTAGCCTGCAAGTTATTGTTCCATTTTCTGGTGGTGACCTGAATGTTGGGATCGATGGAGCATTAAAATTGACAGCAATGCACCCATTTCATTTTGTTTTAATGTTTAGTTTTAATGATCCGTTTGTTTTAGACCAGTGATCTAGATTGACTCGTCAAAAGATAGCACCATAGATCAGAAAGTCAACTAACTATATCACATCTTACCTTTTCCAATGCTACGCTGGACCTAGGCGATAGTTTCGGCTACTGATACCTCTGACAATGGTTTTCCGTTGTGCTGCTTCATGGCTTCGGCTGGGGAAGCGTCAAATTTGCCGCTACTACCGTCAGGCCGTCGCGAGGCCTTGGAAGAGACAAGATGATATGCCTACTTTAAATTTCTAAGCTACGGTGGCAGCACGATGACCTTGACGGACACTGTCAGGGTCATGACTTTACACTTAAGCTGATTCCTTTACTATTTGGTCATTAGCAACGTAAACTTTTGTTGCTCGGAACACTTGTGGCGTATCAAGCTGACTTAAGACTTCTGAATCACTCAGTGAGTTGAACAAATTTTAGATGAGCGAAATTAAAAATGCGTCTGGGGTGGGGGTGTTACTCCCCCTTTCCACTTGTGGTTTTCTGACAACTCCGTGTCCGAGAGAAAAAGTAGTTATTTGTACTGGATGGCGGCACTCGTATTTAGGCTTATAGCTTTATAATTAGGCTTATGATTTGAATTTGAGAATATTTACCGAGTAATCTTTAGTAACCTGTAGGAAGCAGGGTCGAATTGGATTGGGAGGGGCATGGCCTTCCCAGGAATGTACTGCAGGGTCCGTAGGGGGGAGGTGGAGGGAAGGGGGGAGCTACAGCAAGATAGGGTGTTTCTAAGACAATGCGGGAATTGAAAACGTTCTCCTGCAACCTAGAGATGAATTTTTATAGGATTTCATATGGAATTTAAAATTTTTTTTGTTTCAACAAGGGTGTCCTGTAGTGTGTGTTTGGGGAGGGGGGGTTGATTCAGGACGGAGTGTGTTCTAAAGAAATCGGCATGAATTTGAAACGTTTTCTTGCAATCCAGAGATGCAATTTTCATAGGAAATTATTTCAAATTATAAAAAAATCATTTTTGAAACAGATGCCTCTTGTAATTTGGGGCAGGGAATGAGGGAGGAGAGGAGGGGTTATGGGGTGGATCCCTGTACGCTAGCGTCGTACTTGAAAGAAAGAAATCAGCACGAACTGGAAACGTTTTTGTACAATTTAGCGATGCAATTTTGTTACGAATGCATTTCAATTGAAAAAAAACAAACATATTTTCTTAAAATAAGGTCCTCTTGTAGTGGGGGGGGGGCGGCCCTATCCGGCACTGATAGAAGGGCCATTCTAGGCCAAGTATGACATCGCATAATTGGCCTAGTCTGGCCCTCCTATAACCAAAGATCGCTCAGTAAATATTGGCAAACGCAAATTATAAGCCTAATTATTCAGATATGGGATGGGCCTAATTTCACAATAGGCTTAAATAGAGTGGCGCCATCCAGTTGATTCCAAAAATTACTGCTCTACTCCCATTAAAAAAAATAATAATAATAACACAAATCGTTAAAAATAGGTCGACATATTCGAAACTCTTCTTCACATGTGGGCCCAGCTCTAGTTTCTTAACCGGATCATTTTCTGTTAGTGGGAGTGGGCAACACCTGAAAAACAAAAAAAAACAAAAAATTACGACGTTTACAATGCAATACATAAAAAAAAAAAAAACTTTATTGGAGAGAGAAGTTTTCACACTGCCAGCCACGAAGTTTTAAAATAAAATGCCTGTTGGGTTTTAACAAACGCCCTCGGCAACAACCGATGGCAACAGGTCAATCAGCCACGAAACGGCGCTCTTTGGGGCCATATTGGGTATAACCAGTTCCATAGCTGTTTTGCTGCCAAGCTCTGACCTGCACTATATAACAATCATGGTTAAACTTTCTAGCACAGTTTCATACAGGCTATATGTGTGTTCTTTCATGCGAGAACACATTATTTAGGATCAACAGTGAGAAAGATGATACTTTGAAACATTGGTTGTAGTTAAACCACGCGCCATTGCTGTTTGCCGTGACGCCCGTATCACGTGACTGGGATAGTCCAATCAGACGGCCAAATATCCGCTATTCTCGTTCGTCAGTGGCTGACTCATAATGACGTCACGGCAAACAGCCGTGGCTCGTGGTTAGAGGCCAAAAAGCCTAGTTTTTTTGACGAGGAAGAAAAAGCTGTTAACGCTGTTGGGTAATTACGGCGTTACCCGTTAGGGCTGAAATTTATGGAATTTTTACACCTTAATAAGTTTCGCTGCACTACATCTTCTGGGTCTACTCTGGAAAATGTAAGAATTTTACCATAAGTACCCTAGTGAGTACGGAATGTCAGGTGTCGTGCAATCACTCCTTGTAGTCTTGCTGTTTACATGTTGAATAAAAAGTCAATACAAAATAATTTATAACTTGTTAAAAAAAAACAGCCAAAAAACACAAAAGTATGAAATTTTGAAAATGGTGAACACTTTCGACTACAATTTGACAATTTCTACAATTTTGAAAATTTTTCTTCAGTTTGCCTTTCTGCGGCTTTGGTAAAAGTACAATGTTTTGTTTACGGATGGGACGCAACTTGTAATATTTATGTAAATTTCACATATATAATTTTAGGAACTTATAAATGCGCCAGCCACGTTATAACTCTTGCTTCGTATTACATCCATTGTCACAGGATCACCTGGGAGAGAAGCCGCCGATGTCGCTTCCCGATTTCCAGATTAGTTTTTGCAGTATAGCCATAATCTTATTTATGAAAGCAACGTTAAGAGGCGTTAACTTCCGGGCCGCACGAGAAATGGTGTGAAGTCGGGAAGCGAGAAACGCAATTTCTACCCAGTCGACCTTGGCTTGAACAAACGAAGTTCCGTCCTTGAATTAAGGTCGTTCAACGTTTTTACTTGTCAGCAGATGTTTGCTAGGACCACTGACAGGATGACACTCATTTTTCGCACAATTTTATTAAATTCCTTTTCAAAGTTTAATGTGGATTGTGTTTAACAGAAATTACAATTGCAAAGCCATTACACAGTAATTGAAAGGTAGTTAACTACACAATCATGGTTTAAAATTAATTTCATCTGAACAATTATGGAGAAACGAACACGGTGAAATATTATCAGAGTACTACACAAAGATTTTATTAAAATATCTAAACAACTTAAAAAATGAACACTTATAATAAATAAAAAAAAAAACTGGCTAATGACTATAGCTTTAAAACGTTCTATATTACAGTAAGCATCATGGTCATAAAACTCTGATAACAAACATAGGGATTTGGTGGCTGTATCTTAAAGGAAGCTCCGTGGATATAATGCGAATTTACTACCTATAGACGTGGCTTACTCATAAATATTGTAAGTTTCTTGCTTAAGCTTAATGTTACTTTAAGAAAAACGTAATTAACTGTTCTTTATTGTTGACATAAATAATTCTTAATTGAATTCGTGTTGCTTACATTATTAATATTAAAACAAGCGGCTACAGCGACTGCCTAGTCGCACCGGTCTTCTGTACAGTTCCTCCACTTCCAATGTTGAGGCGCACACCTCTGTCATGCACTACAACAGCTGTCTCTACATTATACTAATCTAAAAGCAGTAACCATCACAATTGCTGGTTAAAAATATGTTAGCTTTTAGACCTATTTTACATTTTAGGCTTAATTGTCAGCTTATAGGCCTAATTTTAACCAGCAGTTTTAATTTCGTACGTAGCAGCTAACGGAGAGTTGGATTGTATAGTAAGCATATTCAGTTTTGCAACACAGTGCGCCTTCGGGTACACAGTTACAGCGTTAACAACGTAATGCGCAACGTAGCGTATATATAGATCAGTGCCGGGGAAGTGACGAGAGAGACGCTGTTGATGAAGCAACGGCGACTCGTAGCAACTTGACGTTGCCGTAGTATCATTTTAAGCCTAATTTTAAATTTTTTAGGCCTAATTTTTTTTAATGTAGTTTTGATTTCGTAAGTAGCAGATAGGCCTAATGGAGAATTTTATTCTACGGAAAGCCTATTCATTCATGCAACAATGCGACGAGACTATTTTAAACGAAGCTAAAATCCATTTCTTTTAATTGCGTGTTATCTTAGGATTCCAAGTCGACGATCAAATGTTATTATTTAATTTAGTGACGTCGAAGAAGTCTATTAGTTATAAGGACGTAACGATGTTTTAATTTGCCATGTTATTTAACTAACTTCTCACACTGAATCTAACGTTATAAACAATGGTCGTCAACATCTGGTACCGTTGCGAAGTTGAAAAAAGCGACGGACGGACGGACGCAAAGATGGAGCGACTTTCTTCTTTGGGACGGACGAACAAAGTCGTTGCAATAGTCTTCTCAGCCGGTACGGCTGTACAGAAGAATAAAAAAGCTGATGCTGGGTCGTTCGGTTTTTTCCCCTGCCGATCCCGAGCCTATCATTAAACGAAACTGGCCGACACCAACTCCCAATCCCAATTACCGATACCAAATCCCGATAACCCATCCCAGTTCCCGATTAACCGAAAACTCAATACTGAAATACGTCTTTACAAAATATTTCTTTTAAAATTAGTGACTGTAAATGAAACGTAGGTCTAAATGCACATAATTATTTTTAAAAAATATTGGTTTAAAATAATATGCATATACGCTGAAATAATTTTAAAACGCAAGACCTCCAGTAAAATTTAGCATTTTGCCTTGTAACTTCTTAACAGTGAAATTCAGTCAAATTCAGTCGATGAGAAGTGAAAATATCGTCGATTTTGTTTATTACCTACCGATTTTGTTTTGTCTACCGATTCCGATTTATACCGATACTTCAAATATCGGTCAAGACTGGATGGGTAATCGTATTGGCGCAGCCGTAAAAAAACGCTCGTGTGATATTAGGCTGCGTGTTGTAGCAACCACGAACGATATGTGGAATAAGGGAGCAGCAGTATCACAGACATTTCGGCATTGGGCCATTCTTTATTCCACTCCTGGAATTTTACAGATTCATTGTTTGTAAGAGAGTTAGTATTGGCAGGATACGTAGAGCTCCCGCTATCTCCTTACATTCCAGCTTTTTTATTGTCCCTCCCCATTTTCGATTTAGTGTTTCCCAATTTTTTTAAACGCTCTTATTTTTGCTCAAATTGAGATAGGACCTACAGTGCGTTGATTCCGCTTTATTTTTCATCCTTTAAGAATTTACAAAGGGCAAACTTAATCTTGACGCAGGTTTTAGTGAAAATATGGTTCATATCATTAGTGAAGTAAAGTGAATATTATTGCTCCAAGTAGTCAAACCACAGTACAAAAATAATTATGGGTAAACCTGTAGCACAAGCTTTCAGAAAACCATTGGAACAAAGGCCCCGCTTAAAAAAAAATTTGAGCGCAGGACAATCACAAAATTGAATTACGTATAAGCAAAATGTATTAAAATGTATACTGTGGAAAAAGTATATAAAAATAAACTAAGCCAAATAAAATAAACCTGATTAAACCAATTATAGTCGATTTGTTTCCTCTTGCGAATACAGCGATCGGTATGACTACTAATTGTCTAACACGTGTGATACCCCTCCTAAGAATACAATCCTAACACCGAAATGACTTCGTGGCCGCGGTTCCACGAAGCGTATGCAACCGTAAGACCAGTGGTCGCTTGCATTTCTAGCTTTTTTGCCTCAATCCCCCCCATACATGTTTTGATCAACTGCGTCGGATGCCATGGCGGCGCGCACCTCTCGATTAAAGATGAGCCCACTACGATTCTTCAATCGGTTTCATTTTAAGTTTAATTAGAACACTAGTGAACTGAAACAACATTAAAAATATCCAGCATCGTTTGGCAGTTTTATGATACGGGTGGCCTCCAAACCGTTTACTATCGGCGCTTTGCGCATTTCATTTACCCGACTACGACGCTATCGCACGACTGATGAGGATGAAATATCGAGATAGCACAGTCATTGCCCAAAAGTAGTTTTATGAATTTGATTCCCCCTCCCCTTCCCTTAACAACAAAAAAAAAACAACAAATGTCATACAATAGAAGTTGTTTTAAATATTTCTCCTTCCCCCACCCTCCCGTAAAAAGTACTACGCAGTAAAGTCATGAAAGATTGTCCAAACAAGTAGCCCAAGCCTACGTTGATTTCGCGCATGCCGGCATCAGACTATATAACTGTGTTATCCAGTTCGTACGAATGAGATCAGTGCCTACGTCAGTGGTCTGTAGAATAAAATTGATCAAGTTGCCAGTCATTGGTCGGTTGGCGGTGACGTCCGCCGCTGACGAAGCCTACATAGTTTCCAGTAATTGGTCGTGGATGGATGACGTCAGTCGGCCGAAGAAAAAAAAACGAACGCCATTCGTTTGCAACAGACAAAAATCTTTGATTATTTCTAGCGGAGGATTCCACCAACGGATTCGACCGATTTTCGAACTTAGACCTAGAAATGTGTCATAGAACGTGTGTGCAAAATTTGACAGAAATCCGATAATTCGTTAAAACGTAATAGCGTGAAAACACAGACAGACAGACACCCAGACAAACCGTTCGCGTAAGAGTCTAATCGACTCTAATAAGCCAAATAAACTAATCCAAAACTAACAAACAATTGCTACTGGAATCATTGAGCCCCCTTAGAATTCTGATGCTATTGTTAGAAGTAAACTTACCTCCTCCACTAAGCCGGACAAACGTCTCTTACACAAGGGGCTTGTGACTTCCTCAAAACAATCCCGTCAAAATAGGCCCAGGTCGAATTATGCCAGTTAACAACATTCCCTTCATACTGGCATCTATATGCTTTCCTTACTAAAAAAAAAAGGGAAGAAAATTAATGAATTTTCAAAAACTGGCCGCATGGCGTCGCAACATAGAATTACCAGTGGAGCACGGCGCCTTGGGGTGTGACGTCCAAGGCCCTACGAGATGACTATGGGACAGGCACACACTGAGAAGTAACCCGTTAAAGAGCTTCCCAGTAAGGTTAGGGCGAGAAGGCAGGTGTCTGGCAATACGTACATATTTACGTTCGCTCACCTTTTCGGCCAGCCAATCGTAGCTGTAAAAGGCGGTTTAAAGTGCGCACCGGATCAGAAGCGTTGGTGTATGGTTTGTACCTCTCGCACCTAGACCAAATGGGAGTAAAAAACAGACGTAAATTGGACGACACAACGTTGCCGTAGACGGGACGTCTCACATCGGGAACAAGAACGCGACGAAGTCTGGTACGCTGGATCCTTTTGACGAAAGGCCAGCGAGGATGGAGTAATTTGGGACTTAAACTACAAATACATCTGTCTCATTTTGCTCTTTCTCTTACTTCCGTACATGAAGCACTGGGTCGCAAGCCGAAAAAGGGCCTCACAGTCATGGGAAAAATAAAATAAGCTGCGGTATTATTTAAAAAAAAAATTACTTTTACTGAAAAATTTTAACAACAAATTTCAATTTCTAAAAAAAAATTATTGTTTTTCTCCCTTTTTTTGGAGGACTTAGGGGGAGAGGGGCACAATAAACCTTAAGCACACGGCCTCTACAAGGCTTAATACGTCACTGTACGAGACACTAAGGCATCGGACCCTATGGGCTTCCAAACGTCACTGTGTTATTAACACCCTAATTACAATTTCTAACAATGCTGGTACGAATTAAAAATTAACGTTGAAATCTCGAGCGCTAGTTAAAATTGTAAACACAGAGCTTGTTGTGATATTTATTTCGGACTAAATTTGTAACGTGCTTACATGTACGGCAATACGCACGCACGCAGTTAGCTACTTGTGCGGTGCACCTTACCGTTAAACATGGATGCTGCGTGCCGCTGTTGGCTCAGCGCCAGCATCCGGGTAAGTGAGCCAGTCTTATTGTCACGTGACGTAATGCCTCAGGCTAGAGCCTATTGTTCGGACTAGTATTTAAGACGAGTCCGGAATCTGGCTGTTGCAGACATAGGGCCTTAGGGCTTCGGGCAGATGACCAGGAGTGGTTAACGCTCGTTAAACCCTTTGAAACCCTTTTTTAAGACGAGTCCCTGCGAAGGCTCAGGGTAATTGGTGCGTGGTGGTCAGACCTGCAAGTCGACCCACCAGAGCTGATAAGGGCAGGACAAGGGGGCAAACCTCGACCTAGTGCCTAATATGTAATGCTAAGTGTGCAGCCCCCTAGCTGTACAGTAAGAGGTGGATTAGGGTTGAACATTGTGTCTTATGAATAATCGTCCATCTCCTTAGCAAGCACTTACATATTTTGGGGGCCTTGTCCCTGGGATTCGAATCCGACATTTTATTAATGCTTCCGATTCTGTTCTTAATTCCAGTAGGTGAGCGAACCAACTTGGGGGATTTTCGTGGAATCTGGCCTGTGCCTGCGTTGTCACTTTAGCCACGAAAACTGCATTTTTATTTTGACTTGTTCTGGTCGAAATAAAGAAACCCACTTTCTTTTCTGTAAGGAAACAGAAAATAAAGTAAAACAGTTTTCTTGGACTAGCAGTGAGGGAATGTATGTACAAAACGTTCGTTGTTAGGGAATTACAACATCGGGGTCCGAACTTGCCTGCTTAGGTTGTTTCCTTGGTTACCACTTTTCATTCTTACTGGCGAACAATGCCAGTTTGGCTGAGAAAACCTGCTTCCGGGAGTTGTTTGTGAACTTGATTGCTTTCACGAATAACGCTATTTTTATTTGGTTAGGCATAAAAACCGCCAGGATAAAAATCACCGTTTTTTCTTCGGAAAATGAAGTACGGCAATTTTTTAAGGAGTGGATGGACTGTTTACACCTCGCACTACTACGAATATAATTGTTTAGGTTGAATGGTGTAGAAGCGCACTTTTTAACAACGAATTGAACGTTGATCAGCCTGCAGTGATCTGAGACCTCATTGTTTAAGGATTATAAATTCTGTTGACCCATAGCAGTTTTTAAGATTGAAATTAAAGTAGATTTTGGAAGTTAAACCCCAAAATCGAAAATACAATTTCTAACGAAAAAACAAAGAGGTAAATTTTTTTTTCTCTCGAATCAAGCGTTATTATAAGTCGACCCATGGCGAACAATAATGCTGCCTTAACACCAAACCAGCGCAATTTAGTAGTACAAAATCCAAGACTAGGAAATGGACGAAAAAGAACGAGGACTGAAAGAAGCGGAAATGCACCTTTAGTTCAGGATTTAGGTGAAGATCTTAACGATTCCTGGGGTGAGGACAAGGACATTCAAGATCCGGATTTTTCGGATATTCAGCAAAGTCCCCCCCCCCCCCCAACCTGGGTTAACACGTTCTGATGTAGAAAGTCGTGAAGGAACTGATGCTTCGTCGCTGACTTCCGAAATTTGGCAGATGCTTTCACCATGTCAGAAGGCTTCCGGCAAATGGTTTTTGAACAGTTGCAAAGCCGGAAACGCCGGAATGGAGTGAATAACGCAACACAACCTAATCATAGTTCACAACAGGATGAGAACGTGCGGCGGCCATTACACTCCACGCCTGTCACTGCTAACAGACAAATAAATCGTGCTGTTGGAGAAACTGACAGTGTACGGCATCCTCGTCTACGCTATCCTGGAGCCCACATGGACGGAGTGGATAGGCAGACGTGCGGTGGCCGTATGCAAGGGAGACAACCGGTTGAGCATGAACCGGATTTGGACGCGAGGAGGCGTATAGAGACCCTCAACGCGAAAATAGTGTGTCGCCATCTAGGACCGGAAACACTGAGCACAGAAATATGGAAAGTCGGACTGGCCCTAGTTACGTGAACGGGGTTAGAAACCGGATGATTAGGGACGATTTTTCTGGGCAAAATTTATTGCAGAGACCCTTTGAAGGGCTCAGCATAAAATCCCCCAAAATCGCCATGTCTTCGTACAAAGGTTTTGGGGGTGAAAAGTGACCATCAGAGTTTCTAGAGGCGCTGTATAAGTACAGCATTGCATTAGTCCTTTCAGAAACGTACATTTTGAAAACTGTCGTTCCACTTGCCATGCAAGGTGACGCGGAACGGTGGTACAGGGTGTTTGATACGTACAGGTACTGGGACACATTCGAATCGGATTTTAATTTGGAATTTGAAAATCGAAATTATATCGAAGGTTTAAAACGAGAACTCGCAAAAAGAACCCAGGCTCCGGATGAACCTTTCTCGAGTTATGCTCAAGCTGTGTGCGGATAATTTGACCCGCTCTGCCCCAAAGCTTCCCTGGCTGAGAAAATAAACCATATAATGGACAAAATGCATCCTGACTACAGGCAACATCTCCGAGGACGTCAGTTTGACTCTTTGAGAGAATTGGTGAGGGAAGGGGCAAAGGTGAGTCAGTACCTGTTGACGGAGCGAACCTACAGACCCCCCCCCCCCCCAACCCATCCTTGTATGTGTAACCACGCTTGGCATGGCGCGGCTGCCCTTCATACAGTAAAGCCGTGCAGGGAAGCCAACCAACTAGGAACGAAGCAGTACTACCTTTTGATGGAAGTTGCTGGACCTGCCAAGAACAGGGCCATATGGTCCAACAGATGCCCAAAGAAGCGTCAACGCCATTCTAAGGATCGCCAAACGCACTCACCTCCTCCGATAACAACAGAAAGAGGTAATCATGGTGGACTCAAGCTCCGGCACCAAGGTAACAGCACGTCGATACGCAGGTGTGGACGGAAGAGGCGGGACGGAAATGTTTTTCCTCCAAATCATCACTAACCATGTCTCGGGAGTATTGGGACGAATGCCTAAAGAACTATCAGTTAAAACTAAGCACACCAGGACATCTAACGGCGGAGAGGATCAGAATTCGGTAAGTCAACGATGTACCTCCACAGATGTCAGGCCAAGGTATTATGGCGACGCCGTCAACTTCTGCTGCCTTGCCCATAGTGGACACAACCGAGAAGGCGGACCCAAAGGCTTAACCCCGGAAGCTCAGCAGAAGGCTGCTAACGAAATTGCAGAAATGGAGAAGGAAGGAATTCTTGTTGGGGGCCGGACGACGTGAATATGTCCGAGGCGAGCAGTGGGACGGAGGAATCCACGGAGTAGTGCGGTGTGGAAAATAAACATTACACTTTTCTATCCCCCTGCCCCCCCCCCCCACACTGAATGAGCCGCATTCATTTCTTCGATCTAACTTTGGTCGGGAGTCTCCACTTGGGATTTCCGGTTCACTTTTTGACCAAGGGAAAAAATACACTGATGCATGAGCTCATTTGGCCTACCTACAAATGACGGAAGATTACTTAGTAAATATTCGCAAATGCAAATTATAGGCCTGATCGCACAAATACAGACCCATAGACCTATAACCTATAGGCCTAATCAACACAAATATAGACTTGATTACGAGTGGCGCCATCCAGCAGAGCACCAGTATTTTATATTAATGCATGGTGGTGACGTCACGCTAACACGTCCCTATGCTAAAAGTGTAGTCGTTATATACGATTAATGTGAAAACCCACACACGTCACAGTGGGTTAATTTTGATAACCCACACTTTTTTGATAATCTAACACTTTTTAGGGGGGTCTACACAACCCCTGCTCCACCATGTGGTATATGACCCGACTTTGCTAAATTACCGTACACAACACAAATTCAACCAGCATACCTCATTGCAACCAACATAAACAGGCACATTTACAACCTGCGACATTTTTCTTTCTAGCCTAACACGAAAAAAAAAGCTAGCATGCTATGCTAGGCCCCCACCCACGGAGGAATGGCCCAACCCGGCAACCTTTCGTTCCGACGGTACAAAAAAAACTAGGCTACTGACACTTTGAAATACACCTAAAAACCTACGAGACTCAAGCGAATAGCGCATTTTATACACTCATCTTATTTAAACTATTAAAGTAGGAAAAAATACAGTTTTACCTTAAAACACAAACATCGGTATTACGGAACGTCTCTCCCCTACGGTCGGCCTTCATACACGGGAAGCGTCCAACCTCGTTTCCAACCCGGAACTTACAGGAATTTACATACTTCGCATGTAAAAATTCTTAAATTCATTATGATTCACTAATAAAATTTACAAACAAGTTTTTAAAAAACTGGAATAAGACGATAATTTAGCTTGACGTCACACCTAAGCATTAAAATACATATCCGTGAATCATAGGCGATTTAACGGCTATAATTGCTGTTGACTTCGGAATGGCTAGTCCAATATCCCGGGGCTGAAGGGAAAAACTCGTGTTTCCCTCCACCCCCTCGATATTGGACTAGCCGTTTCTTGTTGGCGAGCAATTATAGCCGTTAAATCGCCTATGATTCACGGATATCTATTACTTAACTCTTCTCTCCTATCCCACTCTTCCTATCATTCTCGCTGAAAAACAGCGGTAAAAAACTACCCACCATTGTAACTACTTAGTGAGGGGGTGAGGTGTTTTCAAATATAACTCACTACCAATTTACTCCTTACTGCATAGGTACGGGTGGGTCTATGCGCAAAGTATCACATATTAGGCACTGAAACAGGTTTCGAAGCCCTGATCAGTCCTAGAAGATAGTCAGAGAGAGCAACCTTTCCAGTTGGTTTAACACCAACTGAGGATTCGTCCAAACTGACCTGGTTTTATGCCTGCCAGCGAGTGGGAATCCCCGTTAGGATTAACGTCACGTGACCAGCCTTACTGCAGCGATCCGGTTCCAACTGGTTGAGCAGTGGGGCCGACTCGCTGCCTCCTCCTGGCGCTCGGCCAATTACAGCATATGCGGTAATTGGACGGGCGCATTGCAACTTACGTAATGACAAGATGCATCGCGAGGTGTGGGCTTCGTGTTGTATCTCGCCATTTATGTAAACAGCCGGTTACAACATGTATTCTCATTTAAGCGACGAACGCAAAGAAAACGACCGACGAATCCTTCAAAATTCAATCAAATTATGCGATGGACGTGTTTAAAATAAAACGGTATGTTTTTGATAATTTGGTAATTATGTTTTTGATAATTATATGTTGTAAAATAAACACTACCGTTTGAATTCGAAACAATTCCTATTTTTTACTCGTGTTTTAAGCATGGGTTCATAAAATGTTGCAGACTGAATGCTGATGTTTTATTTTGAAAGCATTTCACATCATTTTATATATATTTTTTTTGCAGTGAGAAACGCCTAAAACCTTTTTCTAGATGTGTCTAAAATGTGTTTATTTTAAAACATGTTATAAAGTGTTGCCCCCAACAGAAAAGGGAGAAAATTACAGTAGCGTAAGGTGTGGCGGGTCTGGACACCCAAAAAGCCGACAGGAATAAAAGGCCGACAGGTATACAAAAAGGCAGACACTCTAATACCATGCACAACTTCGTTAAACTAGCCTAAAGTCTGTTTTTTTTTTTTTAATTTCAAACTCGTAATCGCACTCGTTATGAATTCGGCTACACGACTGAGGATTGGGGGGGGCCGCACAAAAGTAGGTGTTGGCTCAGGTGTCATAAGAGGAGAACCCCCCACCACCTACGAAAAGAAGGGACGTTATCTTTGGAAAGCTCATGGACACCGTAGAACATGACAAACCAAACGATTCAACTGAGGATTTCTTAGGAGTACTCGCACCTTGCATTTTAGGTTTTTTTTAAACGTTTTTGGAGTTATCAAGGATTCAGGGTTTAAGATTTTAAGACGAAATTTACAATTATTTTCCTAATTTTATTTTAGGTATTAACGATTTTTTTTTTAGTCTGCCTTTAAACGTGTCGGCCTTTTGGGATGTTCGCAATCTATATATATATTTCGCTTGTGCCGAACCATGGGCGAGGGTTGGCAGATGGGGAAAACAGGTATTGTGACAACGAAATTAAAACGGAGAACGTTAATGCGATAGGGCGAGCATGTTCACGCTTTTTACGGCAGCAATGAAACAGGGGCCATGTTCATTCTTTGCACGACAGCAATGAAAAAAGGCGAAAGTGTTCCCTCTTTGCCCGGTTCCAACGAAAAAGGATAGGTTTCCGGCATTGTGAAGGGTATATGTCCACATGCATTGCTGACGGAAAACTCTGGCCAATCAAACCCTGGTTCCCCCAACGGAAACAAACATAAATGCTACAACGAACGGGTTAGTGTCACAATTTGGCTTTCCACTTGCGAGACAGACTATTTTTTTTTTTTCATTTTTCGAACAGCTATTTAAAAAACAAATTTTAAGCTAGTTTAATGGAACATTTAGTAAAACCGTTTAGTAAAACTTCAGGCTCGTTTAATGAAATGTTATAAGGTTTGAGAATGTCCATACCTGTCGGCCATCTGGCGCGTCGGCCTTTTCTATCTGTCGGCCTCTTGGGTCGGTAATTATTTATCGACGGGAAAAGGGTGGGGATGGAGGAAATTTGGTGGATCATGAATTGTTTGAACCCTTTAGAGGAGGGGCCGGTTATACATTTTTCAGGTCTCGTCAAGGGGGAGGGGGTGGAGGTAAAAAAAAAAACACTGAAAAACTGGAAGAAAAAGTTATGTTCGGACCTCAAAAATGCCACTTCATGTAGTCAAAATTTCTAAAAACGCCCCAGCTTATGGGAGGAGGGGGGGGGGCAAACTCCCTAGATTCTCCACGGTTTGAGTGTGTACAAGGTTTTGACGCTATTAGTTGCAATACTAGTATGGTTTTCTTTTCAAAAACTTCGTAGTAAAGTCTTGCCCGCTGGTTTCTTGGCTTCTTCAGCAGCAGACATGTTACGAATGTGGGCATACAGGCAAACGGTGTGTTCATCATCATACCAGGAGCCGATTAACGACCGTGTTCAAACGTGCGAATCACAAACGAATAACAAACGTGTTCATTTTTTCCTGATCATACTTATTGTATGAAACTTGAATAAGGATGGGAATAAGGAACATTGGTGTTTTATAGAACATTTTTAACCCAACGCTCCTTTTCGTTAAAAACGAGGTACGTTATCTTTACAACTAGTGGTTCCTTGTCAGGGCGGAATGCTGCTTACTTACTGTAATTTGGCTACAGCACTAAATATGAGCTGCAGGAAATATCTGCAGACAGTCTCAATAGGCATATGAACAGCGCATTTTTTTGGAGTGGGGGGGGGGGGGGCCCCCGCACTTTTGGACCTTGGTGGGAGTGTGGGGGGGGGGGGAGCAAGATTTTTTTCAAGGTCTCGAAGAGGATCTCATCGAAAATTTGGTGGTCATTTTTTCTCCCCCCTCCCGTCCATAAACAATGATCGGTTCCTTAGCGGATGATGAGAAAAAACTAAAAAAAAAAAAAACCGGACAAACAGATAAAAAGAACGCGTCAAAAATCAGTTAATAAATAAATAAACAAACACAACGCGCTGTAAATTATATAAAGGAAACAAGCGGCTACAGCGACTACTTAGTCGCATCCAGTCTTCTGTACAGTTCTGCCACTTTTAATGTTGAGGCGCACACCTCTATCACACATTGCAATAGCCATCTCTCATATATAATCTAAAATCACTAATCATCAGAATTTCCGTTTAAAAATGTGTTAACTTTTAAGCTTATTTCAGATTTTAGCCGTATTTATCAACTTTTAGGCCTAATTCTTACTTGGCGCTTTAATTTCGTAAGTAGCAGTTAACGGGGATTTGGATTGCATAGTACACCTATTCATTTTTGCAACACGGTGCGCCTTCGGGCACACAGTTACAGTGTTACAACGTAACGCGCACCGTAGCCTATATAGATCAGTGGTAGTAGGGAAGTGACGAGAGAGACGCTGTTGATGAAGCCAGGAGCTACTCGTAGCAACTTGACGTTGCCGTGGTAACGTGATTTTAGGCCAAATTTTCACGTTTTCGCCTAACTTTTCTAACTGTAGTTTTAATTTCGTAAGTAGCAGATAGGCCTAATGGAGAATCTGGTTCGACGGTAAGTCTATTCATTCATGCAACAATGCGACAAGACTTTTAAACGACGCTAAAATGCTTTTGTTTTTACGGTTGCAGCGTTATCAGTAGGATTTCAATTCGACGATCAAATGTTATTATTTAATTTAGTTACGTCGAAGAAGTATATTATCTACAAGAAAGTAACGATGTTTTCATTTGCCATGTTATTTAACTAACTTTTGACAGTGAATCTAACGTTGTAAACCATGCTCGTCTCTTTCTGGTACCGTTGCGAAGTTGAAAAAGGCGACGGACGGACGGACAAAGTCGTTGCAATAGTCTTCTCAGCCGGTACGACTGTACAGAAGACTAAAAGGAAAACAAGCCAACCATCGAAAATCATACACGAGAAATAACGTAGTATAGTACGCCACCTTTATCATGCAATTACGTTTCGTTGGAGTGGCATGAAGTGTTTGGAGTAGCATGACCCGGATTAGAACTGGCTAACCAATTCATCCCCCGATCACTTGCATAGCGCCTTTATCGCCGGTCACTCCTCCTCTGAATTAAAGATGACTCACTAAACCTGTTATAAAGTCAGCATTGACTGGGGCTCCATTCGACCGAGCATACTTGCGGTCATGGCAATGGAGAAGTATTACTTCTCCATTGCCATGCAGAGAGAGTGGCCATGGCAATACAGGCGCTATGTCAGTGATCTGGGCACGAATTGGGTAGCCAGCTCGAATCTGTGTCATGCCACTCCAGTTATGACGAAACGTAAGTGCATAAAGGTAGGCTTACTGTACTACGTTATTTTTTAGTGTATGATGTCGCTGTTTGGCTTGTTTTCCTATTTCCTTTATATTTTGATTTTGGTTTTTTAACCAACACTCACCTTCATGCGATTGAAGCACCCTGTTCCACATGTTGAACTGAGTTATTTTCCCTTGTAAGCCTGTCGATGGATTATAACCACCGTCAAAATCATCTTGATCTTGGCCAAGCACTAGAGTTCCTCCACCACGGATTTTGTGACCAGTCTTGTAACCCTCCTCGCAGCAAACCGCTTCACCGTCGATATACATGCGCACCTTTCCTCTGGCGCTGGACCACGACATGCAAATGTGCGTCCAACGCTGGACATCCGGGACGGATTGTAGAGGAATTCCTCCACCATCGACGTAAAAGCTGGTGTACGACTCTCCCCCATCGTCGGGATTGAGTTCGATTTCCAGCAGTATTTCGTTGTATTCTTCCGCCTCCATTGACGAAAACGAAACCAAAGAAACGGTCTTTGTACGGTGAGGTTCGGTTTCGATAAAGACGAAGAAGCATAATGTAAAGGCGTTGGTTGCCAGTCGGCGAATCGGACGTCCGTTTTGAGAGGTCAAAAGTGCCCTCGGCGCGTTGGGGTAGCTCTCGAATTGCAGGTCGAATCCTCTGAGCGCGAGCGCAAAGCGCACGAGCGCGATGAGAAAAAACGTTGCGAGCACGAGTGATGTCATGGTCTGAAAGGTTCTCAGTGGAGCTCTCATTGTTTATATATACGGCATTGCGTGAATCGATCACAGAGAGTTCTAGAGGAATCTAAACTATCTTTTCCGCATCGATGTTGTGTGCGTGCAGGATTGACGATTTGAATTGGCCTGCAGTGAAATCGTCGCAGCTCATTAGGGTAGAGTTGCGTAGGTGTGAAAACACGCGCCGCTTGCTTACGAAAGAGAGTGAACCAAATGAATCTGCATGACCCATGTGTGAATGGGTGTGTACAATCGGTCCGATGGATAATGATTAGTTAATACCTTTTTCCGCAATCTATAGATTCAGGGTGGCTTTCAAAGGCAATGATGAAATTCTCTGAATTTTGTAGGTTTTCCAGATCAATACTAACACTTTTTCCTGATTATTATTTTTTTTTTGGGTCGAAGGAAGGTGCAGTTGCTAAATCAAAAATTGCACTGCTCTAACTTGTATTTGGCTTCATGGCTTCGGCTGGGTAATCGACAAATTTGCCGCCGTAATTGATATTGGTAAAGAGCAGGAAAAGGCCACAATCTGAACAAAATTAAAACTCACTTTAAAACATGCACGTAACATCCCAGATTCCTTAGGCCTAAGGAGTTTTCGTTTTATCAGAACTGAAACAAAAAGGAAATGAAGTTCTAGCTGAAATAAAGTGACGGTTTTATAAGTAAAAAATTAAATCTGAATTACCATTTTGTTTTTTTTTTGATTTTTGATTTTTTTGATTTTCGGTAAATATTTTTCAAATTTCCCCGATTTTTTCCCTGAATTTTCCAGACCTGATAATTTCTCTGAATTTTCCCGGTTTTACAGGTAGAACGCCACCCTGATATTGGATTCATGGCATGTATCGTTAAGGGTGAAAGGGGGGCGTGCCAAAAACCCAGTAACGAAAGAGAAAGAATGGCGAATGAAACAAAAAATCCTGCAGACAGTTGTGAATGGACACCCATGCATCATACCCCAAATCCAAGTCCAAACAAGACCTTCCTGGTGAGGGAAGGCTGGTTAGGTCTAGGGGCTCCAGTTTTTCTGTGGGCCACCTCACACCTTTCAGTGGGATTAGACAGATTTTGTGTGTGTGCTTTTTGTGACCATTTCGTGTCATTCAGTAGTACTACCATGAGGTCAGCAGAGCCCCTCGCAGGGCCCCTCATGAGTCAGGGCGTGCGTGTAAGTAAACACCCTTTTAGCAGTTAAATTTTTAACTTGAGATCCCCTGAAATACAGGCCTAGGGACAGAAGCCACACTCGCTCCCCACTCAAGTCTGCCCTGGGCTTGTTGTCCGTCGCTTGTCGTCCACAGGAGGTTGTGAGCCATTGCTCTCTCATTGCATGGATACAGAGTAATATACATAAAATGAAAGGGGTGAAACCTTAGACTAACAACTCTCTTCGCGACGGACGAGTCACGTACGGCTGCCTGTAAGCTCGGGTGTGTTCCGACTGCAGCTGCTGTGTGTGCAGACTGCAGAAAGCATAATCGGACGTGTATCCGCATTCATTAGCTCCTG
Organism: Lithobius niger; assembly: GCA_023313725.1. NCBI lineage: Eukaryota > Metazoa > Arthropoda > Chilopoda > Lithobiomorpha > Lithobiidae > Lithobius > Lithobius niger. The sequence continues at coordinate 72,664 of JAHWFP010215067.1, forward strand.
ATAGTATGTAATTTATTTGAACTAAGAAAGTCCAAAATAAACATGAAAGAAAGCATAATCGGACGTTCATTAGCTCCTGATAGTATGTAATTTATTTGAGCTAAGAAAATCCAAGATAAACAGGACAGAAAACATAATCGGACGTGTATCCGCATTCATTAGCTCCTGATAGTATACAATTTATTTGAGCTAAGAAAGTCCAAGATAAACAGGACAGAAAGATAATCGGACGTGTATCCACATTCATTAGCTCCTGATAGTATGTAATTTATTTGAGCTAAGAAAGTCCAAGATAAACAGGACAGAAACCATAATCAGACATGTATCCGCATTCATAAGTTCCTGATAGTATGTAATTTATTTGAGTTAAGAAAGCCCAAGATAAACAGGACAGAAAGCCTAATCGGAAGTGTATCCACATTCATTAGCTCCTGATGGTATGTAATTTATTTGAGCTAAGAAAGTCCAAGATAAACAGGACAGAAAGCCTAATCGGACGTGTATCCACATTCATTAGCTCCTGATAGTATGTAATTTATTTGAGCTAAGAAGGTCCAAGATAAACAGGACAGAAAGCCTAATCAGACGTGTATCCGCATTCATTAGCTCCTGATAGTAAGTAATTTATTTGAGCTAAGAAAGTCCAAGATAAACAGGACAGAAAGC
>JAHWFP010215067.1:82740-92922 GCA_023313725.1 Lithobius niger
GGGGGGGGGGGGGGAGTGACTGTCATTTTGCCAACTCATCTTATGATTTTGCCAACTGGTTTAAATAATGCCAGTAGTGCTGCCAGTAAAATACTTTTGAGGGGTCTGCTAACCTCAGCTAGGGGGTCTGGGGGAGCGCTGTAAGCTCGCCCAGCGGGGTCCGGCGCGGAGCCCGGAAGCTGAAGCATTTTATGCTATTTTGGTGCCTGTTTCTAGCCTCCAGTGAACACTGAAGCAACAAATTGTCAAACAAATTTTGGTGATTTTTTTATTCATTTTTTAGGTAGGTAGGTTTCGTAAAAATTTCATTGTGACTAAATCATGTTTTTTTTTAGATATTTTTTTTTCCAAATTAAATTAAACCGAGTTCAGTTTAGAATTATATAAACAGGCCAGCTGGCCATTGACGATTGAGGGTTGACTTAATTGTACATTTTGGACTTTAGGCTATAATGAATGACGACGACTCCTGTGTGCAAGCATAGGCAGCAGATCAGGGGCAGACATATTTTTTAAATATACTATCGAAAGGTGAAAAGTATCTTTTTCTCAGGTGTATCCCAAACAACTATAGGCCTAGGGGTATCACTGTAAAAAAAACTTTCACATCTTAAAACAAAAACATGCTCCAGTTTTTAAATAATGGAGCGTCGAAAGACAAAACTTTTTACCTCAGTTTTGTCCAAAACAACTTGAGATATTATTGGAGAAGAGCTTCCACATTTGAAATCAACATGCTCAATTTAATTTTTTTCCATTGATTCAGGGAATCTTTGGGACCGGTCATTATTTATAGCCGTGGGGGTGGGGTGGGAAAGGAAAATGTGACCACTAAATGTTTGATGACTCCCCCTTCGAGACCTGAAAAAAACCTTGATTCCCCGCACCCTAAGGTCCAAAAATGATGTGACTACCCCCAAAACAATATTTTGAACCCATCTTTTGTCATGATTCCTACAAAAGTATGATGAACGCACTGTTTGCTTGTATGACAGCCTAACATAGTCAACACCTGAAATGCAGAAGACCCCAAGAAACCAAGGTTTTTCTATAAAGTTTTTTTGTAAAAACTTACTTCCAGTAATAGTATTATTAGTTTCAAAACCTTGCAAACAGGATGGGGGGGTCTGGGGGGGGAGGGGGGCCCCCCGGGGGGGCCCCCCCCTGCCCCCCCCCCCCCCAGTCGCTTCGGCCCTGCGTGAATGTTACTAGACTTGTTTAAAACGGCTCGGTCCGAGCGGTATATAACTCCCGCCACATCGCTGGCAAGCCGCGGCCCTGGAGGAAGGATAATTAATCCTTCGCTTAAGTTCGCGACTTGGTCGTACGATGTGTCACGTTGCAGCGGCCCCGAAATTAGTATGACTAGTGTCGTAGAGCAATGCGCGCTGCGGTCGTTTGAACTATATTTTAGCGTAGGTGACGCAGAGTAAAGCGGCCAGAACGGAGGGATTTATGTGCCTTTAAACGCTGAATCTGGCATGAAAACATCGATATTGTGCTCCACAACAAAATCTAAGCTGCTGATTTTATTTTGTTCAGTAGAAAAAAAAAAGCCATCGCCTGCATCTGAAAAATCACGAATAAAACGTAAAAAAAAAACAAAAAAACACCGCCCGCTCGCGTCAATTTTTTTTTACCACTCCTGAGAACCACTTAATTAATCATCAGTGGCCTAACCTAGGGTTCCGAAAACCAGCATATTATGTAGAACCGAGGTCCTATTCCTGTATTCGACGCTGGTTTATGCGGGCTGGACGCGCCTGCTTAGAACAGTCTAATTTATTCAAAGAAATTTCTTTGCAAAAATATGCAAGTTTTTTTATTTTTTTTATTTTTGGTAATTATATTTATTTCACTTGCTTCAGGCAAGGGGCATTAGCAGACCATTTTTTTGATCAATTACAGCAATATTCCTGTTTTCCAAAGCCGCCACTACAATGTTTCCACTTCTTAACTTTATAATTCGGCCCCAAAATGTCACACCAATCCGAAGCGGAATGAGCATGACACGTCAGCCATCTGCATTCAGCGTCCACTTCATTCTTCAAGACAGCCAGGATGAAGAATGCCCCAATGAAGAGAAACGACTTAATGAAGAAATGCATCTGGAAAAGAGAAGAAAAACATCAACTTGAAATTTAGTGTGGGTAAGAGACAGTCTGGAGCCAACATTGCAAATAGCTAAGGGTGGCAAGTGATTGCTAATAATATTTGTACCTAATTTCTTTAATTTAATATGTGTATTAGTGATTAGCATGGCCGGCAGGACAATTTTCTGGGGAAAAAAACGGGATTTGCTTGTCGTAATTGTAAATCGTTTCTTGAACAGCCTAAAGAAAATCGTAACTTTGGTATCATTAATGGTCGCTGATTCATTATATTTCCAATAAAGTGGCCGTTGTATTCATTTGATTGTAGAACAATTAAGTTAATTTAAGTTAATTTCGGTTAGTTTAGGTTTATCTAGATTATTTTCTGTTTTTTTTTTATTCAAGGAGTGGTAACCCTCCACAGCTGTCAGTATGGGGATACGAGCTCTAATGCTCTTTTTTCTAAACGGCGAAGCCGTTTTTTGTTCAGTTAATACTTTATTAATTTTAGATAAGTTACAATTCCAATGTATCACTTCGATTGAATTGTGAAACGGAAACAATAAGTTACTCGAGACTGCATTGTTACTCGGCTATGGAGGATTATGTTTTGTATTGGGGCGTTCAACGGTCAGTTATGGCTTCAAATAAAATACAGGAAAGGAAAGGAAAGGACAATTACTTTGATAACAGATGGCGTGTTCCCAACGTTCACGAAAATAGCACTACAAATGATTGTAATCTTTGGATTTACATTCAGTTTGGACGTTAAATTTCAAGCATATCTGTCACATAAATTATTTTATCTGAGTGGGATTAGCTAGTAATAAGTAGTAGTACTAGTAGCTAGCATGAAATCAACGATGTTGAGGTACCATCTTCGTATTGAAATCCTTTATGCACAGCTCTGAAACAAGACTTTCTGTTGTCTACTCGGTAAACCCCATCGATCCATACAATTTCCAAAGCTTTCTGTCGCCTTATTATTTAGTATTAAATACCATAAAACGCGGGTTTAATGTCTCGGGTAAGAGAAGCAGTTGATAGCTTTCGCCCAAAGGATCAAAGGATTTAACGAGCGTTAACCACTCCTGGTCATCTGCCCGAAGCCCTAAGGCCCTATGTCTGCAACAGCCAGCCCAAACACTAATGATGAACAATGACCAAAGGGTCAAAGGGTTTTAGCGAGCGTTAACCGCACCCGGTAATCTGCCCGACGAAGCCCTAAGGCCCTATTGTGATGAACAATGACAATTGAACAACAACAATTGGACGGCAATAATCGGACGCCATGAATCCAACAATCTGAACTTGATGGGCGAAGCGCTAGTGCGCTTCTAGATTCTGCAGATGATAGATCAACTTAGCATGATTCGTTCTTTGTTGTGCGAGTGATATCCCATTGTTGTCAGACTGAGATCGTGAACTGGATGATCTAGACACACTCTAGTGTGTCGCGCCAAGTTAGGCAACAATCATCACAACAAACATCACATCAATTCAATTGTCGAGGTTGTAAACCATTGTAGCGCGGCGCCATAGCGTCAGTGTCCTGTATCTTGAAGCATAGTTGGGCACATTTCAGGTACTTGAGGGAAAATAATAATGCGGTACAAAAGCTTAAATTGTGTTGAAATCAAGAGCAATAACCCACCTGGTAAAAATTAACTCGTGTAGGAATGCCAGCTAAGCTGCTTTCGATGCAAAATCTGACCTTCAATAACGTTGAAAATGTGTAACTAGCTAGCTAGCTACTACCTAGCTAATTCTAGTCCGCTCATTCCCATGTTAATTTCCATAGGGTGATTATTCATCGATACCGAGATAACGGGAAGGCTTCCAGCTATGAAATTGGACGAATGGCTACAGTACGATACGAACTGCGTACCTTTTGTGGTTTGGAGCCTAAGGGGTGTAACGAGGACGGCTTGGGATGGCGCGTAAGTACGAAAACATTGTTATAACCATTGTTATTATTGTCGGCATCGTCTCTCATTGGACGGCCAAAGTTCGGACAATGACAACGTGTATACTGACGTGCGTGCCTAGACACACACTAGTGTAGCACGATGAATCTCAACAACGTTGCGAAAGAAATTGTATTCACGCCCAATTCACGAAAAATAAACCAACCGTAAAAACAAAGCAAAATAAACAAAGGCAAAACTGGTGAAGAGGCCACCAAGTTGAGAGTGGTTCGGCCCTTCAAAGGAGTGACAACACACCAAAACTAACGAAATAAAACAAATTACAACAAAATTAAAACCAAACCAAAAACCTATAAAGAGGTGATCAAGTTGAGAATGGTTCGACCTGTAGGCAAAATATTGTAACAAACCGCTTGCTTCCTTTTGCACGTGGGCGTACCAACTTTACACTCAATAATTAAGGAGGCACGTGTCTCATTTGTTGTGTAAAAAGAAATTTATATGTGTTTCTTCCGCCTGTTGAAAGTACGACCTAGACAAAACGAAATAATGGTAGACGGCTATAGATGCTGCACCTTGCCATATGGTGGCAATCCCCCTTTAAAGCACAAAATCATCAAAAACTCTACGATGGGCACAAATTGGAATATTCCTGGATGTAACCAGCCACACGGTTAAAGGTACATTCCGCCTGCCTTATAACAGCCACGCGCAGATCACCACCGCGCATCTTACCATCGCACCGTTTCACGAGACTCGGCGTAGTAAAACAAGACCAACTGATATATAGTAGCTGCGTTCCTCGGAATGGTTTTCGTATTTTAACATCACACTTTATAATTTTCTAGGCTAACATCTTATCATTTTTCTTCGGCGATCTATTGGCATAAATAATTTTAATTTTTACCGCGTCAGTCTTTTAGATTTTTGATCCCATCGTAATTATTAGCCAACCATTAAAAATCAGTACATGCATACACACTGATGAAACGTCATGGTTATTGTAAAACGTGCAAAGGATTATGTAATTGCAGGATGCTGTTAAATTAGTTTGCAATACTCAACAGAGATGCCTCATTTTAAAACGGATTTTTAGCACGGATTTTTAGCAAAGGATTGACTAAAGATAAGTAAACAGACTATTGGGGTCTTACTTGATGAGAAGGTTCGAGAAAAATGGCGTTGGGAGGAATGCATCTTTAACTTAATTTCGTGCTGACTAAAGAGGTACGCTGTCCACACAATTTTGGCGGCGCTTTTTTTTATATTGATCGTTCAGTCATGCACAATTTTATAAAACCCTATGGTACAATGGCTCTCAAAAGAACCCGTGGTTTCAATAGAGCAGTGACACGACGTAGTATTATTGTATATAACTCTATGGTGGAGTCTTAATGAGTTAGCTGCAAGGGGCACTGCAGAGAGAAACAGAAGGGCGTCATACTGAAGCCGATGATGTGAAGAGTGATTTCTTAGACCTAAAACGCGCGATTTTTGGTGTTGGAGAAAACAACGTTATCTTAAGCCTAAGAAATCCGCTCTTCCGTTGTGTTTCCCTCCATTTTTATGTAGTGCACCTTGTAGTTATGCCCTCCAAAACCCATACTGGTGCCAATATGGCGGCAAATGTCACTGCTCTACAGAGCAGCGTCAATTGACGTCATATGGCTACAAGAGAGATACCTGCATGGTGCACTAGATTGAAATGGTGGGTTAAAGGACGTCACTACTAGTCAAGCCAGTGCTTTGAGAGTGGACTTAGTAGGCTTAAAAAACCGTTGTTTTTTCTCCAATCCCTTATGCTGCTTAGGTTGTAATTGGAAAATAAAGCCTCCACTTGCTTAAAAATGTCAGCAACTGCCGACAAATCGACAAAAATCGCGCGTTTTAGGCCTAAGAAATCCAGTCTAATAGCATTGGCTTCAGTAAGACGCTCTGCTTTTCCCCCACCAGTGCACCTTGCAGCTAACCCAGTAACTGGCTCCGGCATAGAGTTATATACAATAATACTACGTCGTGTCACTGCCCTATACGGCGGCATTTTACTGTGCACCGATCCGAGATACGCAAGCAGCCTTCGCATGGTTTAAATCTAGTGGGCCGATTTTCGATCATGACTCTATGCAAGGTGCACGCCATTCTCGTTTGCTACCAAACTGTGTCTTGCAGTATAAGATTTCCTGGTTTTTTTTTCCTGAAAAAATACCTTAGGATTTTACAGCTGAACAATTCCTATTACGTCGTCTTATACAAGAACGCCGATGATCGGTTCAGTTGGGCCCTATAGGCTTGGAAAAAAATTGGCCTAACGATAATAACAAGAAATTGCACGTTGCATTTAACACGTAGAAAATTGGCGTGAAACACGGCGCTGCTGAATAAAACTAAATCCTTACCGTGTGATACGCGTTCACGTGGATGGATCGCAAATATCAGTCTTCTCTTGTAATGCAGCCTAGGTATGATGTCCTTTCAACACCTAAATTTATACTCAGTGCTAGATAAAAAAAAAATAAATCGTAAATCTTCCTGTTCTTTTCCTTTAATGTGTTTATTGCCAAAGGATGCGAAATGGCACGTTATTGTCTTCGCATTGTATCCTTACGCCGTGTATTAATTTAACGGATGTTAACAAACAAAAGTTGGCGTTATTTTCGTTCCAATCGCTGGGGAAAAAGCCGTAATAAATCGTTCTCGGCAGGAAAAATAATGCATCGAAATATCAAGAAGGTTTAGTGGCAGAACCAGCAACTCTTTCGTAATTGATGTGTTCAATTCAGGACAGTGTATCAATTCAAAAAAATAAATAAATCACCCGCTTATGCGAGTAAAATCGACTAACGTCCTTGGCAACAGTTGAATTAATAACATGATGTCACTAATGGATCCGACAAAATAGTAATAATAATAGTAAAAGGAATAAAAATGTAACCAACATGTGGTGGTAACGTAATTAGGGGTAATGGTAAAGTTTAGCGAGCTACATAGGAAAAGAATGGTTTTTTCTTTTAATAATTCTTACCTGGATGTAACAATGACTGTCGACGGTAATAATTTATTAGTTTAATGGCCTTCTCGCTGCCAAAATGTAGGCAATTGAACCGCATTTCACGTTGCTACGCGAGTGGTACGTCCGCAACGAACCAGTCGCCATCTTTCCTCTGATGATAGCCATAGCGGGATGCGATAGGCAGAAGTAATCGATTATAAGCGTTTTCAGCCAAAAAAAAAATCGTCTGCTGCAACAACAGTCGTTCTGTGGTGAAACTTCCTTTGCCTGCCCGGTGAAATTCGAACCAAGGCAACTAACCTAACCTAACTGATAATGTCAACAACAACGGCATGGCAGAACCACAATAGTCGTTCTGTGGTGAAACTTTCTTTGCCTGCCCGGTGAAATTCGAACCAAGGCAACTACCGAATGCTTGGGGCGGGACCTTGGTTTAAAGTTGAAACTCTTGGTGTTTCTCAGGTAAAGATCAGTGATAACCTGGTGTCCCACTCAACCCTTTCTTATCCTCCGTTGACTCGGAGTTGAATCGGTTGCGATCGGTTTTTTTTTTTTAAACGGATTTTCTTAATTCTGTGGGATGGCTCCGGCGAGCTGTTGTTACCTTAGATCTCTAGTGTTAATAAACTTATAAATTTTGTATCTTGGTTTTATTGTTTAGTTTTGTTCTCACATCGTTATCTTTTTTCACTTACCTTTCTTGATGTTTGTGTATCTGTTAAGCCTTTAATTAAACAAACTAAAACCCACCTGCCTACGCGGGGAAAACCGACTAAAGCTGAAATCACAAGGTAAAGGGTAAACGAAGCAAGCAGTCTGCATTAAAGATTGGCCTTGTGAGGATACACAATACAATGTGTGGAGGCCAAGAAGCAATGTTGCTTTCCCTCCTTGTATGTATGTTAGTGACCTCTTGATCACCACTGAGAAAGACTGAACAGCTACTTAGCTCGGCTGGAGCCTGTAGCCAGAACCCGCCCCATTAGCGCAGTGGTTAGCAGACTTTTGCAGACTTTTATATGCTGCGCACTTCGACAAACTTGAAAATTGCCAACGTAAACTACCGAAGCGGTGTTCCTCTATTCGTCACCCCCTTCCTCTATTCGTCACCCCCTTCCTCTATTCGTCACCCCTTCCTCTATTCGTCACCCCTTCCTCTATTCGTCACCCCTTCCTCTATTCGTCACCCCTTCCTCTATTCGTCACCCCCTTCCTCTATTCGTCACCCCCTTCCTCTATTCGTCACCCCTTCCTCTATTCGTCACCCCTTCCTCTATTCGTCACCCCCTTCCTCTATTCGTCACCTTCCGTACAATGAATGACTCAAACAGCTCAATGCTCCTTCACGTCCTGAGAGGTTTGATAGGGATCAGCTACTGTGGGGGTTCCTTCTCTAATAACCCTTCCAGTTTTTTTACTCGTCATTTTAACAATAACCGAGGCCACAGCTTTAAATTGCAGGGTCTTCTTTCGAGACTTAACTGCCGGCAATTCTTCTTCACTCAAAGGACTGTTAGTCCTTGGAACTCCCTCCCGGAGCACATTGTTTCGGCTTCATCTCTTAACAGATTCAAGGCTCGACTTGACTTTTGGAAGCATTGATTATCTTTGGGGTTCATGGGAGGCTGGGTGCTTCATAAGCCTTGGTTTTGCACCGTCTTCTATCTAATCTAATTTAAAACATGGAAAACATGAATTTATTCGCTATGAGTTTGTTATCAGTATATACAGTAATGCATACATTTGCATACTACTTTGGTCTCTGCACTCCAACCAAGAGAGGATGTAGCCGTTGTTCTCTACCACGTATCGAAATGCCCACCATACGGAAAACCTAGTAATCGTCATCGCAATTGCCCCGCCGTGCGCAGGGCTACCAAACTGCACAACGGTTTAGCAGCGAAGCCGCTTCTTGCTTAAGGGGAGACTTGAGCATACCTCGTAGCTTTCTCGAGACTCCGTGCTTGAAACTTGATTTTGAGCACTGGTTGAAGACTGAGTTTTTGTTCAGAATACCATTCTCGAGTAAGATACTCAAGATTGGAGTCAGTGTTCGAGTTAAGTAAGGTTACAGAATACCATCGCGTACTTAAACCATGCGCAACGGCTGTTTGTCGTGACGTCACCATGAGTTAGCCAATGACGAACGAGAACAACGGCTGTTTGGCCGTCTGATTGGACTAGCCCAGCCACGTGATATGCACGTCACAGCAAACAGCCATGGCGTGTGGTATAAGCACGTTCTCGAGTTCAAGTCAAGTACTAAGTCAGCGTTCGGAATACGGGGCTATGAATTTTGTCCGAAGCCCCTCGTTCCTAACTCTTTACGAACACCTGGTGTAGTATTTTATAGTCGAGTGAGCACCATACTGTTTTGGGCAAATGGTCTCCCCTTTCGTCCCACTCACATCAAATTTTGTCACACTCTGTGACGTCACCTAAATTGAAGAAAAACGCGGCACAACCAGATCACCAAAACTACCAATGCGAAACCAACACCAAGTCTTTAAAGTGCAAAATTATTCATAATACTACTGACCTTCTGTCTACTCTTATTGTAGTCTTCAATCGATTTCGGGGGAGGGGGGTCGGTTGTAATGCTGATTAGTCTTGGAAAGAAAGTATGGGAACGCACAGTACGATTTATCAGGAGCCCAAGACGAGACTCTGGTTCCAGAGGTTGTCCCCTGCCGTGTACGACCAAAAATGAAAGGCTGCTACTGGTTAGGTTCATTCCGAGGCGTGCTGCCTCTGCCGATATTTATTTCCCTAATTTTAAAACCTAAATCAGGGGTGGGGAACCTTTCAAGCCTGCGGGCTAGACATACGAAAAAAAAATAATGGCTGAGTCATTAAATAGGAATTATAAACCAGCTATGGTACTTTTTAAAATTAACAGTTGGCACTGTAGGCCTACTACACCAGTGTTTAGTCGTCTAATTCGTTCGTTTGTGAACGGAAGTGTCCCAATTTTTACACGGGGTTTTGTTTCAGACTCAGTTTGTGCATGCTACGTATTTTAGGTCGGGATGACACAACGCGGGCCGGTTATGGCAGTTTTCTTTACGCTATGGCGGGCCGGACTAAAGGGGGGGGGGGGGGGGGGGGGTGGGGGGTAAAGGAGGGGGGGGGCCCCCCCCCGAGTAAGAGT